>JAQIWU010000032.1:0-49429 GCA_034696445.1 Isotomiella minor
AATACAACGACGCTGGCTGAGGAGAGGCACTTTGGGATATTCAAGGATTTGTTGGAGGGTCCAATGAAGAAGGATGTATCCTTCATGCCTGGTGGATGTGCTGCCAATTCAGCCAGAGTTGCTCAGGTAGGACTTTAAAGAAATGCTAACTTTTTAGAAACTAAAAGTTTATTTTTAGTGGATCCTGGGGGGGAAAGGATCCTCCGTCCTGTTGTCTGCAGTTGGGGATGACGAAGACGCCTTGAAGTTGACTCAGATGCTGGAAGAAAGTGGCGTGGTTTTAAGGTGCCAGAAGTCATCGAGGACGGGAGATGAGACTGGGAAGTGTGCTGTCCTTATTGATTCAAGTAGGACGGGAAGGACCTTAGTGACAAAGTTAGGGGCGTCCGTCAACTTTAGTCATGAGAAGTTTCTAGAGTCTGGGGATTTGCGATTTCTTGAAGACAATGCTAACGTCATTTATATTTCCGTAAGTATGAATCCGTTTAGGCGTTGTCATGCCAAATAAAATGTTACTTTTGCCAGGGCTTCTTTCTGCCTGTTGCATTGGCAACGGTGAGAGTAGTCGTGACCCAAGCGTATGATCGTGGAACTCCAGTTGTCCTCAACTTGAATGCAGTTTGGATTGTCAACTCACATTACGGAGAAATCCAAGACATTTTGCCCCATGTCAACTATGTCATCGGAAACATTGAAGTACACTATGACATGATTTTTATTTAAAGCTTTGATATATTTATTTGTACAATTTTGGCTAATTGTATTTGTAGGAGGTTAGAGCATTCGCTAAAGCTACTGGATACAGCTCAAATGACATTGTCAACATTGCTAAAACCCTTTCTATTAGCCCAAAAATGGCAGAGGTGGACAAGGTCAGAACAATTATAGTCACCGACGGCCCCAATCCTATCGTGGTCGCACAAGGTGAGATTCAATTCAGCAGTAGTGCATATCATAGGGAGTGTCTTTAAGAACTACACATTTTAAGGGGAGATTACAACTACTTTCTTACCAAAGAGGATTCCAGATTGTAAAATTGTGGACACAAATGGAGCAGGGGATGCTTTCGCTGGGGGTACTACTATACTTTTTACTGTGTTATGGATTTATCATTATTTCTGTTTTTTTACAGGTTTTGTCGCAGCCTTATCCAAGCAGTGTTCACTAAACGATTGCATAAATTTCGGAATACTGGCCAGTGCCGAGGTTATACAACAGACTGGCTGTAATTTTCCTAAAGAGAAACTACTTTGCTTATAAGTAAAAGCTAATGTGTTTTTACTTCAAAAGTTTTAAAATCTTCTCCTTCACTGTGACCTTCTGATGTTCTTTCGACTTTTTGCTGCCACCACCACCACGCTTCGACCTTTTATCTTTGGGAATCGGCACACTCAAGTCGAAGTCCCCCTCATTGTCTACGTAAGAGGGAAAAGATAAGCAGTCATAGCAAAACCTTGTACAAGCTGTATTTATGGTTTTACAAACTTCCGCAGCCTGTGCCAATTCATCTAATCCGGAAGCCACGCTCTTACTCCTTCGCTTTACCTCCTCGTCATCCATAAGTGTCCTCCCTCCTGCCGGGGTTTTAGTCATCTCATCATCTTTGACGAAGACCCCTTTCAATGGCTTGAGAATCGGGTAAGGATCCTCAATCGAGCTCAATTCCTTTGAGGAAGAAGCTTTCGGGAGTGGCCCAAAGGAACCACTGCATTTGCCACTTGTCCCCTTCCCTTTGGAACCAGCAAGGACAGACGTGATTGTCTGAAAACGACGGGTTTTTCCAACCGTGACGTCTGTCATTGGGTGACTGACGCGAGGTTCTCCAAGTGATGCAGAATTGGTGCTTTGCAGCCTCACCTTCCGTTGTTGCTTTCCTGCCGAAGATGGTGCCTTACCAGTTTTGTCAGCTTCCTGATGGGTTGTCGTTGTTGAGGGGACTGCGCTGATCTCCAACATCCATTTCGCCTGTGGCTGAGAAACAAGGGCCAATGATGTGGACGAATGGGCTATTTCTGGGGCACCGTGAGAAATGGCTGATCCCTTCTTACTTGCTTTCTCTTTTATGTCAACCATTTCCACTGCCGTTTCAATATCATCAATATCATCATCAATCCACTTCTCGTCCACACCATCGTCAAAAGCAAAGTTTGATGTGAGCCACTTGGAGTCACAGGACGTGGGGAAAGTTCCAATCTCACCAAGCTCATCGTCCGTGGTGGAGTCCTCTACAGAGGTTTCCTTCGCCTCTGCAAATTCTTGCCGAATCCACTTCTCCACTTTGACCTCTGCTCTTTTGTTTCCAATGAGGACCATTGTTCTTTTGAACGCTGGTGGGGCTGGAGACTTAGATTGCCCTTTCCCTTCTTTGTCTTCCGCGTCAGTGCCACACCCTTCATCACTTTCTGCGTATGTGGTTATGATAGTGTTCACCTCTGGGGTTCGTATGATGCGTTGCTTCTCCATGGGCCGCAATACATTGGCCTCCTTCTTTTTGTCAACGTTACAGAGGATCTGCTTAGCCTGGCGTTGTTGGTCTTTCTTGACATCGCCTTGGCTACTACATTTCTTGCTCATATCGATAACTTGAAATGGGAGACGTTCAAAGTCCTTTTTCGGAAACTTTTTCTCCACCACGACAGGACAGTCGTTGATGAGGACGGCTTCCTTAGCAAACTGGCAGTGGTCACCATTCCCTGAACAGCAGCTATCATTTCCGTCCTCGTCGTCCTTCTTAGCTGGGGATGTTGTGTTGTCGCCCAAGGAAGAGGGTTTGAAGGGAAATCGGGTGGGAATGTTGGTAATGACCGTGGGTTCGTATTGGGAGGGTCCTGAAGGAGAGGAACTATTAGAGACTCCACTACTATCCGCATTTTGATCCAAAGAAGAGGTACGCAAGCTCAGCAATTCATCGCTTCCAAATTTATCAGACTCGGACAGTCGATCAACATCCAGGTTGTCTCTGAGATCGTTACAACTCTTCCTCCCAGCTTTACGCGACTTTGACTGGAAGTTTTCATCATACTCCTTCGTGGATTTGGCAGACTGATGAGAGTGCCTTCGTTCAGGTGTCACAGAGTCAGAGTCTACCTTCAGGGAAGTCATTGCTCCACTTTTAGTCGTCGTCGTCGTCGTCCTACTCGTCACCACTTGGACTGGACTCGCTTGTTTCAGTTTCCCCTTTTCATCATGACTCGTCTCCACTGCGAAGATGAATTCTTTCAGCAACCCTTCACCCACTCCCGTAGGAACAGCCCTGGTTACGTTGGGGGCTGCATGCTTTTCCTTATTTGTATTCTGGTGGTGGTGGGGCGTTCCCATGGACTGGGCATGGAGATCGGAGCCAGAGGATCTTGTTCCAGATTCTGACTTCTGCTTGACTCGCTCCAACGGCGATTCAAAAGCTTCTTTAATCAAACATTGATCATAAACCGTCGTCGTTTGGATTCTGTTTTGCTTAATTTTTTCCTGAAATAGGGCTGCAGAAATTGACGGGGTCGCCTTCGAAGTCTGCAGCAAGGCTTTTACGGGGTAATTGTGTGAGGGGGTGGTGGCAACGTGGCCAAGGATCTCATCCGCCAACTGATTTCGATTGTCCAAATGAGAAGGTCTCTGTATTTCCGGAGAAGACTGGCTTCGCGTGCTTGCGCTAAGATTTGATATCTGTGAGGGATGTGAATTGGTGCGTAAGGGTTCCTTGGGGCTCGCAGTTGTAGTAACATCAGAAGTAGCAGATGAGGTACCAATGCCTCCAGCGTTGGCAGGAGGACTTTTGGCAAACTTGTACTGGAGCCGGGGTTTAAGTTGAAGTGCAGGGTTTTTGTAGTTTGCAGGGAATCTCTGGTTGGGGCTTTTGTAAGTTGCGAATGAGGATGTAGGAGTCGTCGTGACACCTAAGCGATAAGACAGCATAACGCCCAATGTTGAAGGTACTTACTGTTTACTTATGAGGTAGGTATGCTAGTTACAACACGGAATCAATCCGGAAGTGTGGTAGATTTATATACCGCTTGAGGACGGACTGTTAAGAGAAAGCGAGTCAGTTCGATCAATGCTGCTGTGTTTGTGGGTTGAGTTTGGTGATAGTGGCCTACCACCGATTCCGTCTAAAAGCTTGGCCGTGGGAGCCGTCCAAATTATGGTCTTGCTATAGTACTTAGAGAGGGGGACCCGAGCCTCCCGTCCCAACAACCAGTAAGTGTACATTTCACCTGAAACGAAACCTGAGACTCAGATGAAGGTAAGATGTTAGACAACATCCGGTTTCACATTACCCCACAGCCAATTAGTCTACTCATACCTTTCCCTTTTATGTTGATGGTGCCACGGAGTTCCGTGGAGTACATCGTGGGGAGGAGGGTTTTGCAGGCTTCAGATATCTGGATTTTACCAGGCTCTGCAGTTGACTCCATTCGTGATGCTAAAAAAAACAATGTCCCCAAAGCGTTCTTGGCATTGTTAATGACCCACCTGTGTTCACAGTGTCCCCAAATAAGCAATACCGGGGCATCTTTATCCCAACCACGCCAGCAACAACTGCTCCAGAATGACAACCAACTCTGACCCGTAGGCCATTGTCCCCTACTGAAACTTTATTAAATTATCATTGGATTTAAAGTTTGATAGGTTTGCCGTACGTCCTGAAGGGTCATCAATGGCCTCTGCAAATTCAAAAGAACACAGTGTTTCATGTTGCCCCACATGAGACATTAAAAATTATGTAATAAATACCTGAAGCATCAATTATATCCATTGCCATATCGCATATCCGTTCGGAATGATTAGTGTTCCCAACTGGAGCACCTGCAATATCAAATAAATTGTTGATGAAATGAGATACGTAATGTCTTGCAGTAAGACTTGCAGTTGCTGAGCCTAAGGGTACCTGAAACAACCATGTAAGAGTCTCCCACAGTCTCCACCTAAAAGCAATAAACTCTCTTCATAATTAGAGAAAGTCATGCAGCCATGAGGACCTACCTTGTACACCCCATTTCTCTCGCTCAACTGGTCAAAGAGAAAGTACATGTGGTTTAGCATAGAAACCACTTGAAGTGGAGTAATTTGACTGCAAATGTTTGTAAAATTGACGACATCAGTGAAAAGGATGGACACGCTGTCAAATGTCTGAATAAACAAATTAAAGATCAGGATTTTATCCAAGAGAAAGTCATATCATTGCTTCTGGATACTTGGCAGGTTTCCACGGGATTTTCTCCCTTCCTAATCCTGTCGGCCACTTGTTTCGGAATCATTTGATAGAGCAGCTCATCCGTTCGTTTCATCTCTTCGTCCAACTTTTTCATACTTTGAACAAGCTTCCGAGACTTTTGTTGCTCTTGGTCTAGGGCAAGTTTGAGCTCGACGGATTGCTGTGTTCCGGCCAAGACCAAGTCCCTGTTATCAATCAATTTCCCAAGCGTGTAATTATACCTTTATTACTTTTATAAGAAGTAGCTTTATTATTACCTGCTGCAATCTAAAAGTAATTGACTCAATCAGAAAGTAATTTATAGGTTTGGATTAAAAGGATTTGATTGAATTCCCACCATGCAAGGAGAGATCGTTGATGAACAAGGAGCAATCAACGAGGCTATTCAAATCAGGCATGACGGGATTTGCCAAGTATAACATCATGTTCCAGTCCTACATAAATAATAATTGTGGTTTCCAAGAAAGGTCGGATGGCATATACCTTCCTAATTACCTCCATATACAGCATTTGTCCTTTAATCAATAAGCAACCATATCAATCAAATTGAGAAAGATAATTGAAATCCTGCAAACCTCTCAAACGAAGTCTGGTTCCCTCTGCTTCTTTCTCCTCATCAATGCTGTCCACAGCTCCGAAAAATTGGTTCACGTCATGAATTGGTGCCACGGTGACTACATAACACAACTACAGTACATGTAATTAGGTACTTGGACGTTACTAACCCAACTCGAAAATGTTATTCCTCCGTTGCATGATCTACAAACAGGAGAAAATTAATCTATGACTTACTTTCTCCAGAAAGTTACTTACGGCCGAAAAGCAGAATGGAATGAGAGGACGCCTGAAAATGGAGAAGTCTCATTATTACAGTCACGAGTACCCTCATTACTCCAAAACTCACGTCATATCAAAGGCTTCTGCAAATTGATACATGGTGAAAGTTACAATTTAATTGACCTCAATTTATATAAAAATGAATAGTCTCAACTTACCCGTCATAACTTGCCCCACGAGATCCTTCAAGATGGTCATTAGCGTGTGCCCTGTGTGAGTTATCTCCATTTCGGAGCTGAAACGATGAGCCTCTTTTTGAACTAGACTGAACCTCAATAAGATTTTTGGACTTACTTGAACACAATGCAGAAAGGGAAGAGTTCGAAAAGCGTTGAAGCTCTGACAGGAAGTCGCAAATCTTTTCCAATGAGAGACCTCAATTCTTCTGCTTCCGAAAAAGCACTGTTGTCAAATGCCAACTGCGACCAAATTTTAATTTAATTTTAAAAACTAAATCAATTCGTCTTAAATTCATTGATTCAACCTCAAACACGACGTGAATTGTTTCCCCTGAAATGAAACAATGGTCAAACAGTTTTTCATACGAATCCTAAAGAGGAAATGCATACCTACTACTTCTTCGGTAATCAAGTGAATGGTGCACTAAAAAATATGAGAAAGTTCAGCATCATCTCACATTGACCCATTGCAACTTGTCGAACCTCTTGATTGTAAAACTGCTTTGCGACTTGCTTAATTTGCCCCATGACGTAGTAGACAAAGTCCCGACGCTTGCTACGATAATGCAGTTTTAGCCCACTCTCCGTCTCATCGTCGCAGTAGAAGGACGGGGCTCGCATCTTTGGGTAAGAAAACTTGAGATATTCATGCAAATTGTCCAACCCTAGAGAAAGACAAGTTATGAAAGAAAAAGTAAACTTTGTCATTTCATAATGAGTGTTATATAAGATCGTACCGTTTAAAAAGTCTCGAAGATGTCTTCCCAAGACAGACAGGAGTTGGTCGTACCCATACTGACTCACATATTGGACAAAGTAAACTCCCATGGCCTTAAAGAATTGTCGCTCATCCACTCCCAGCACCTTACACATTCATCCATTTAGTACAAGTTTAAAGTTTGAGGTGGTGAAAGTGAAACTTTTCTTACTTGAAAAGCACTGCGGGCAATTCTTCTCATCAGAGTTTCTGGGTAGACGTGATGGATGGAGAAAGCAACCAGGTCAATCCCAGCATTTCGACGCACAGACTCCCACTTCCCCTCTCCCCATTGTGCCTTGATGAAGGTGGCAAGGTTTTCCAACAGGAGTCCATACATCCTTAAGCTGCCTTTTAATTTAAAAACTCAACAAGATGGCCACTCAAGTGTGATTTGATCAAGGTCTGAGAATGCGGATAGAAGTACTGAGAAAGGGTGACCCAGAATTGCTTTATATACGACGGAAATGATGTGCGTCAGGTGATGTGTGTCATTGTTGTTGGCTTCTTCTTTGTTGTTACATTGCATGACTTCAAATATGATGGTAAATGTCACAGAGAAGACATACTTTCACCACTCCATACATGCCATCGCTTTGATGATGTAAAGTGAAAGTAATTATGGTAGAGGAAATTACAAACGTCCCCCTAATCATAGTAATAAACTGGCAGGGATCTCAATCTGTCCATTTACCCCAGATTCACATTACATATTGATGACACAATGGTGAGAGAGATACATGAACCATTCAAATGAATTGATGATTGCAATTTAGGAAAGTCATTATTATCTGACAGAATACTCATTTTGAAAGCAATGATTGGAAACGCAATGGCCGGAATCAATTTATATATAAGGTAATTATTTACAAATAATGTGACATTTATTTCCTTCTATGTTTTTCCTTCTCATTCAAATCAATATTTCATTTGTCATCGTGATTGTTATGGGGTCCTCCCTCTCGTTCATGCAAGCATTGTCTAATAATTGGAACTAAGCATTTCTCTATGATTCTAGGATTCTTCAGGGCTGCCTCTAAGTTTTGCAGAAATGTATCTTCCTCAATAATGCTTCTATCTTCTTTGGCGTCTGGAGAAAAATCTGGGCGCTCGTCTTCAACCATTGAAACTGTGGGCGATGAAGGTGGGGATGGATCATAATTCCTCGCCAATGATTTGCTAAAAGGACATTGAAGGGAAGGGAATACAGGGCTGGAGGATTGCGGTCTCCAAAAGCCACACCCACCCGAAGGACTTCCAGCAAATTGATACACTGCAGTTTTTTTGACAATTTCTCTACTTCTTTCTAGCTTTTGATACGGGAGAGTTGGGACAACTGAGGAGGAAACCATATCCGGGATAGCAGCAGAGCCTACTTTTTTAGTTTAATTTTTCTATTGAATTGACAATGAAGCGAGAAAGTTGGAGATAGAGGAGAAAGACCCACATGAGGATGTATCCGTGGCCAATGTCTCCTTTGATCCGAAAGATCCATCGCTGTTTGCGGAATTGTAGCGGTGGAAGAGGGCTTCCGAGATCTTGTGGGACACCGTCGGTGCGGACCATACGATGGTTCTGGTGACCAGTTTGGAAAGGGGGACCCTGGCATGGCGTCCCTTCAACCAGTAAGTTTTCATGGCACCTATAGCAAAAATGCTTTAGAATAAAAAATAAATCTGAATTCATAAACATGCCTTTGCCTTTTACATCCTGGGACCCCCGGACCTCAGTATCATAGCTTGGGGGAAGCTGCTCTTTGCAAGTCTCAGAGATCTGGATTCTTCCTGGGTCAGAAGTCGACTCCATTCTTGAAGCAGTGTTGACGGTGTCTCCAAATAGGCAGTAGCTGTCGAAATAAATAAAACTTAGAAAGTCATGCAAAATACTCCCGATGTTCTATCCGTTACCGTGGCATCTTTATTCCCACCACGCCAGCAACAACTGCTCCAGAATGGCAACCAACACGAATACTCAAACTTGTTCCGTCTGTAAATTTTAAACCATTTGAATGTGTGGAAAGTACTCCTTTGAGGCAAATAATTTCTATATATACTTTCTGCTGGATTGTCAATTGCGTAGCACACGTCAAGCATGTCCAATGCCATGTCGCATATTCGTTCATGGTGCTTGGAATTGTAGACTGGGGCACCTGAAGATTATGTAAAGGGTCAATTCATAAAGATAACTAGAAATAGTACAACAATAAACCTGAGACCACCATGTAAGAATCCCCAATAGTCTCTACCTATAAAACTCTTTCCTTAAGATATGTCAATTTGTTTGTGAATATCTCCCATAAGGACCTACCTTGTAGACCCCGTTTCTTTCCGTTAGTTGGTCAAAGAGGGAATACATGTGATTCAACATGGTCACGACATTCATTGGAGTAATCCTGCTACAAATGTCGGTAAAGGAGACAATGTCCGAGAAAAGGATGGAGACCTCATTAAATGCCTGCGAGTGAATTGAGAAAAGTACAGGTTCTTTCCTCCATTTTCCAAGGGTAAAATGATACACATCAAATTTAAGAGCAAAAGCCTTACTTGACAAGTGTCAACAGGGTTCTCTCCATGTCTCAATCGATCTGCAACCTAACACCACACCCATAATTCATAAACAATGCCATTAGGAACTAATTAGTACTTCTTTTGGTATCATTTGATACAAAAGCTCGTCCGTCTTCTTCATCTCTTCATCCAATTTCTTCATGCTTTGAACCAGCTTCCGAGACTTTTGCTGTTCCTGATCTAGGGCAAGTTTGAGCTCCACGGACTGTTGTGTTCCGGTTAAAACCATGTCCCGAATGCAGTCATGTAGGGGGAGGTCGTTAATAAAGAGTCCTACACGTATGTCACTAGTGGTTTTGTGTCGACATGTTATTATAGGATAAACATTACCAGCACTCATGAGGCTATTAATATCCGGCATGACTGGATTTGCCAAAAACAGCATCATATTGCCCCATTCTGACCCAAGCGTGAAGTATAGATTAGTAGTATCGACGATAACCCCCATGCACGCCCCCACACCCAAACACATGAGAAACTGACTAAGATGATTAAGTCAGAAAGGAAATGTCTCAATCTACCCCTGAAAAACATATCAGGAAGAAGACACGCATAAATGCCATGACAAAGCAAACAAAGCCAATCTGCTGCATGCCATTTTATGTCAAAGAAATTCTAAGGACATCTTTTATGTTATAAATCTACTTGGTTAGATCTCTCTGTTCTGTGTGGGGCTATTCGTTTTTGGAGGGTTATCGTCGATGGAAGTCCCTGGCATGTGGAGCATTTGTCCTAATTAAATCAGCAAAGTTAATATGACAGATTTATTTTATTACCCACATAGAAATGATTTATGAAATAGTTCCACAGGTCACCTTTGAGACGCAACCTCGCTCCTTCAGGTACGTCGTCGTCATCAATGTTATCGCTCACACTCGTGCTCAAATTTAAGTACGGTTGGCTCTCTTGTATTGGGGCAATGGTTAACAGCTCAAATAAATTGTTTCTCCTGCCCAAAATCTAGACAGTCAAATGTCGGTTTGTACAAGAAAGTAAAAATCAATATAACAAAAGTGTGTAATTTAAATTGAAGGTCACTCGCCAGAATTAGTTGTCATAAATTTAAGTAAAGTGCAAACATTGAGTACCTCGGTGAAACAGAATGGGACCATCGGCCGTGTGAGATCAAATACGTCTAGAAAATGGACAAAAAACCATTAATGTCCTGCTTTCGAAATTCGCATTAGTAAATGAACCTGTCATTATTTGACCTATCAAATGCTTCAGAACCAGCGTCACTGCATGCCCAGTTCTTTTTATTTCCATATTGGAGCTGGAATTAATTGGATGGTTTTGAGTGAAAGTTACGTAACAAAGCAATTTGTTTCTTCTCTCACTTGAACACAATGCAAAATGGAAACAATTCAAAGATGGTCGAAGCTTCGACGGGGGTACGAGCGTCCCCTTGCATGTTCTCCTGTTCTCGTATTGCCTACATTATCAAGTGTAGCCTTAATTAAATAAATTCTTAATGGTGTATTTCTAAAGATTACTTCAATAAACACACTGTTGTCAAAAGCCAGATCAAAAACGACGTGCATTGTGTCTCCTAAAAGAAATTGCGAAAGGGCCATATAATCTTAAAGGCCAGGGTCATTCGTCCAATTAATAACAAAACTGACCGTCTACTTCTTCGCTGACGATTGTAATTTCACACGACTGGGAGTAGAACATTGACGCAACCTACCTCATAAAAAGATAATGGAAGGCAGTAAAGATGACATTTTGGTTTCTTTTATCACCATTGTCATGTAATACGATACCTGCTTAATTTGTCCCATTACGTAGAAAATGAGACCACCTCTTCTCTTACTCCTGTAGTGAAGCTTGAGTCCAAATGCCGTCTCTTGATCGCAGTAGAATGACGGGGCTCGCATTTTAGGATATGAAAATTTCAGATATTCGTGTAGGTTATCCAAACCTATAGATATGAACAACCAAACAATGCTTCAAATTCAAGCGCAGTTAAAAAAAAAGTTCAAACCATTCAAGAAGTCACGAAGCTGACGTCCCAAAACAGACAGGACTTTGTCGTACCCATACTGACTCACGTATTTGATAAAGTGAACTCCCAATGCCTCGAATAAGTATTTCTCATCCACTCCAAGAATCTTTAAGACACTAACAAATTAATAAAATAACTAGAAAATTAGTAGCCTTACCTGACAGGCACTTTTTGCCAGCCTTTGCATGACGGTTTCAGAATAAACTAAAAACAGGCCAAGGTCACATTAACTGACTTTCCAATTTTCTAAAATGCTATGTGATGATACCATGATGAGTGGAGAAAGCAATCGTGTCAACTCCAGCATGCCTTCGTATGGATTCCCACTTCCCCTCTCCCCACTGCTCTCTAACAAACTCGGCCAGATTTTCTAAAAGAATTCCGTACATTCTGAGCTGATCCAAAGGAAAAGAAAAGTGAAAGTGGTGGTGTGGCTAAGAGAGAAAGCAAATAAGAACTGAAACCCTGGAATAGTTTCTTTCCCTATTTATTTATCTACACTCCAATCTCCTTCACTTTCTCTCATCCCATCCCTTAATTAGAAACATCAAACATTCGTCACAGCTTGGTATTTCAAACGAAAGGATGTTATATAAGGTAAAGCAGGCGGGCCATACTGCTTTGTCACGAGATTAAATTGGTTTGTAGAGTAAATAAACCTACATGGCTTCTTTCTTTCTATTATACGGACCGTAATTTGGCTCACATGCAATTGTGTAGTTTAATGAAATTTATTGACGTATGTATGTAAGGAAACAAATGAAACATACCTACTTGGCCACACTATTTATTTATAGATCGCTATGATTCTCTTTACTGGAGAGATGGAAAGTTCGAAAAACAAGTGTTATGAAAGTAGTCAATTTGAGTTTGTCCACAAAGTAAAGATAAGTTAATGTCATCAACGCTATAACAGTTGACACTAGAGATTGGAGATTAAGTGGCTGAGAAGGGATATCGATTTTGGCATCTGGTCTGACAATCCATGTGGAAGCGTAACAGAATTAATGAATTCAGTCACACTCATTCTGGTAAGAAGGAATGGATAAATGATGCGATGAACTAGAAAATCCATTATAATTTGAGAAAAGTGCAAACTAATTCGGCTGCATTGAACAAACGAAATTGAATTAGAACGAAAGAAATTGGGGTAACATGAGACAATGCAAAGGTTTGATTGATTGCTACAATTACCTTGACGACTTCATTTTATTTATTTACATAAAAGGCACATTCAACATTGCATACATAAATCTATACCTAAGTTTCTTAATTATTTATTCGACGACTATAAAATGAATACTTTAAACATTTGTAACAAAGTGAACAAAGCTAGTATGCTATTTGTTGGGAAAATACAGCTTGTATCACTTCTTGTGGCTTTGGTAACTCTCTGTGGTAAAGAATTGTTAGATTGGAAGGAATCTTCTGACTCTGAATCCGTGTCTTTGGTTCTCTCATCATCATCATTTCTCGGAATAATTTCTTCTATGTCCTCGGTCAACCTGTTCTCATCGTTGAAGGGTGCATCGGTGACTTTCGTATCCACGATTTTCACTTGAGGTCGTGGAGTGGTAATAACGTCTGTAAGAGAAGCACAATGAAATAAAAGTAGGGTTCTCACAGTGCCCCAGATCATCAACAAATACGTTTCAAGATAACCTTATTCTATTCCGAGAGGTATAAAGGTTTATTACACTATAAAAGTTGCCAAGTACTGTGGGCAATGGCACGGCATTAATATCAAGTCGCCACATCAACCAGCATTACCATGTGCGTGTGCACGAAGCATGGCACATGGGATGCGACCATCTTTTAATGAATAGTTTGATCTTGGTCTTGACTTAAGTGCTTGTGATTATTTTGGATTTTGGATTGTTATAACCCCAAGTTTAAAGTCATAACAAATTACGCAACCCCGACCTAAATTTTAAGGCACCTGCCAATCTTTGATTGTCTGACCACAAAATGAAACAATTGACTTCCCTTTTAAAGCTATAATTACCACTTATAACTTTGTATCAAGTTCAATTTTTTGACTTTGTTCGCCGGTCGCCCTGAAAGAAACATAATTGTTTACCTCGTGTGGGTGCATCGTGCGTTGGCAGTGAGGGGGAGACCAAGCGAGTTGCATTTGGTTTAGCAGTAGTACTGGTGGCTTCAAACGGCCTTGTGTCATCCTTCTTCTTAGGCGAAAGCAATTTGAGATCTTCTTTCAGCGTCATGAGAGTACTTTCTGGTACAATGGAGGTCTAAAGAAATTGCAAACAGCGCAATACGTGAGTAGGAAAGCCATCATGTGTGGGTGGGCACAACTGATTTTGGAAGGCCCACAAAAGCAAATACAAAAATAAACATACCCGGTCAGTAATGAAGACAGGGACAATCATGAGACTTGTGTTACGAAACAATTCTACATTATCCAAGGGCTGCAGCTTAACGTTGAATTGGAATCTTCTAGTGCTGGACACAATCGTTCCCGTTTTCTACAGGTCATCATCACACCACAATCATCATCATGACATGACAAACGTTATATGGCATAAGAATAAAGTCAAGTACTGACCGGTTCGATCAAAAACTCAGTCTCGTGTTGAACTGCGTTTGGAGAAAGTCCAATTATCTTGTCCCGATATTCTTGATCTGCGTGTAGGAAGTGCGGATAGGATACTAACAAAGGAGAATCTGGAAATCAAGACAAAAAATGTTACATAGTAAAGTGTCACAAACACATCAAGTCAGTGTTATGTGAAGACCTTGTTTGCAGCTAGCATAGTCCACGAATCCTCCTTTTAGACAAGTAGACTCTGTAGAATTATTATTATTGTTTCCACTGACGGGTTTCGAGCAAAAGCAAGCATTTTCCGGTTTGACTTTAGGGTCTTCTAGCATGTCTTGAGGAAATGAGAACGTGGCCACTTGGACTCCTTTGTATTCCTTTTCACCAGTCCATTGCAGGCTGACAGAGCGACACAATTCGGCGTAAAATATTTTAAGTATGGATCCTTTTTTGATTCCAGGACGAAACCAGTAGCCATCCGTCCCATCAATTTTATTACAGTAGTCTCCATTCCAGTACTCCAACTTTGTTTGGTTGTTAAATGCTAAAATGTTCCCCATGTCGTCTTCTTTAGTGCTCACCGTAAATGTTCCAATCGTGGAACCATTTTTCTATACAACAAATGTTGGGATTTTGGCTTATGCATCTAAGTATTTACATTGTCTTACTATTACCCCTTTCAGAAGTGCAAATATTCCATCAGCAAATTCGGGTGGGACATTTCCCTGAAGGACGTCTGACAAAATCTCGGTATAAATGCTCACGTTCATGCCGTGGTAAATGATGTTGCCGATCTCTTCATTTCTGCGCACAAGGGATTCTCCTTTTTCTATCAGTTCGTCAATCAAAATGTCATTGAAGGGTTTGGGCAGTCTTTTCGCAGAGAGTTTGTTAGATAAAATCTATTACAAAAATGGAAGTATAGGAATGAAACTATTTTTGGAAAAAAGATTCGGTATAAACTGTTTACAAGCAGGGGTATGTTGATAACATTAAATTCATCCGTCTCCTCATTTCCTTCAGACATTTCAGGCACAAATTCCCAAGTCTTGTCCAACTTGTATCTCATTTCGGTTGGTGATAATTGCTCCACGTCAAACTTTTTTCGAGTCTCTCTGAAAGATATTAAATAAAATTGATTGCCAATGCTATGCATAAAAAAATGATGACCACATACATAGCTATCTAGCACTAGTTCATGTGTCAATGTGAATCTTAACACTATAATTTTAGTTGCATCAACCAAACTAGGTAAAATGGTTCCTACTTTGTACTTTGCAATATTTAATGTCACACGCAAACTTGATTTTCTTACTGCCTTTTCTGTTTGCTTATTTCTAAAACACGTGCGAAGTGTGATATCTCTGGGTCTGGGTGGCATTGCGTGATCTTGCTTGTTATCACCATTTGTCATTTGCATACCTGCGTTCATTCACCACATTGGAAGATTACAAAACTCTTTTGTTTGCCCTTTTTGTACAAAATGTGCAATTTTGGAATGACTACCTGATGAAAATGTAGAATGAATACGGCTTCAAAAATAGAGTATGGTGATTAAGATTCGTATTCAAGTGTAAAGTGTAATATAATTGCGACAAATTGCAAATTACTAGGCTGGTGATCTGATCAGTTTATGCAGCTATCAATTTTTGCTGACATACCTAACCTACATTCACACCAGCATCGTCTCATAGATATTGAATTCTATCAGGACTGGTCACTCATAATAGCGTAATACATCAATAGTGCAGTAACGCAATGAGAGGTTCATTGAATGAATAAAAATGTGCATACAAATTATTTATGATTGCACCTCATCATCTACCCTTCCCATTCCTGTCATGATAGATTCTTGGCGAAGAAGAAGAAGAAGAATATGAAGCTAACTAGGATTATATTGTCGACAACTTTTTCAGTTGTGATTTTCGCAATCTTTGATTCATCGACTTCCTTGTAAAACAACTTTATTTATAATTTGGGCAAAATATAGATATTACAAAATTAACTCATTGTCCTACCAATTGCCATAGCATTATTATTAGGCTGTCATTAGTCACCATTCATTCGCTTTTGTAAGACTCGCTGTCATTATTTTATTGCTCATTCGGGTTTTTTGCCAACTCTTTTGAAAAATGATTCCGAGATTAGCAAATATCATGACCAATCGCATTCATTAACTTTTAAAGATTCATATTATTACGCAACACGCCTTTACAAAAGTCGACACATTTTTTGTTGATAAATTGTTGTTGATGTGAACCAACTAAGGAACCTAAACTTCAAAACAATTTGTTATTTTTTTTTCATTCAAAGGCACCTGTCGGTCATTCTGGTAAAGAAACCTTTCAGTAGCACTTTACTCACACATTAAATGAAATTGAAGCTAAAGAAATGAGCAATCGAATCGAATAAGAATGAATCATTGAACAATACCATGAGTGGTATCAATTGCCTTCATAATTATATCACTCACTCAAGTAAGGTTTTCAAACAGTGCTAGAGTATTCTATTAATGGTATAATTAAATTTATGGTGTGTAAAATGAAATCGCTTTGCCCCGAGAGTACGTATAAAAATACAAATTGGTATGCTGAAGCGTGCCTCAATTCTAAACCAACCGTAAAGCGAATCATTATACGGCTTCTTCCAAAGAATACTCCCACAGATTTCATTTTAAAGGTATCTCTATAATTATCAATCTCTTACTTGTAGATGTAGGGACCTATTTGTTCCAAAATCGGTTTTTCTCCAGCTTCAAATCCATCCGGGTTGGTAATGTTGTACATAAAGTAACTAATGTAATTCTCCTGGGTGCTCACTTTTCCAGGGGATATCTCCAGTTTGGGATGGTAAACCACATTTTGAGACAAACTGCTCACAACTTTTGAGACCAGGATTGAGTAGACACACAAGGGTAAAATCAAAAAGCGCACAACTTTGTTTCCACCCATCATGATTATGGTAATAAAAACTTTTGTTATTATTAATTATTAAATCAAGTAATTTTAATCAGTCGAATGAATTTGAATTTAATCAATAAAAAATAATTTGTAAGTAAACCGCAGTTTACCTTAGTTAGTTCACTTTAGTTAGCACACAAGACTAAAACAGAAAAATTAAAATCTCATCCTCGTCCATGTGCATGCGTACTTATTGTATAACTTTCGATTTCTACTTTGTTTGAAGCACATCAATCTCTTATAGTATGCATACCTCTTCTACATCTGCATACATGTCATCATTATCATATCATGAAAGGGCTACAGGCACTCTAGAATAAAAATGGTCTTCTTCCTGCATCTATATCTTTAGGAATTATTTTACTATTAATAATTATATTGTTCTTAATCATTCCTACACTTTTACACTTCAATTTAAGAGTCGAAATCACGGCGGCATAGCCTGTAGACAGACGCAACTCCTTTGTCACTTTATCAAAACCGATGATTAGGAATACATTTTGTATAGTGCGTGGATGTTGGTTAGGACTTATATGAAAGGACACTTGTTGTCTCACACTGTTGAGGCATTCTTATTTTTATTTATTTATTACTAATCACAGCGAGGAATCGATTGATTACTAAATATGAATATGAAATTCACTTTCTCAACGTCAAGTAGTGCGGATATGAAAAGTCTCCTGTCAAGACAAGACAGGCTTTAAATGGACTTGGGTTTTGTGGCCGCAGAGCCAGACTGAAGAGAGACAACGGTGTCAAAATTGCGACTAATTAGAGACGCAATTTCCTATGCTGACAAAACAGACTGGATATTGGAAATTGACTCGCCATATGTGACACCAATATCTCACAGCGTCGTCCAAACAGAGACTAAAAGCATTTAAGATTTTTGGCAAAAAGCTTTATGTTTGCATATACACAAAGCCATAAGGCTAACCAATAACCAAGAATAGTACTCGCTTATCAGTGGGGAGTTAGTCAGTTATACAAAAGAACTGCACTGACTGCATTAGCTAACACGAAAGGTATTGTTTGCTTGTAGTCAGACCAATTTCATCTTTGTTCGCTTGATGTAATCAATGAATGACTGCTACAGAGAAGAGATGCAGAGATGTAAAAATCAGATAATGACGAAGGCATTGTTCTAATATGAAACTGAAAGGTAACCCCATGCGTATATATCCTTTGTGAATTCAAGTGTCTTCCCTTCAAAGGGAAGAGTTTACAAATAAACTGGTAACATTGTACAAGGGTAAAGGCTATACTTTGAGTAGAGGTTTTTGGATTTCAAGAATGGATTTATTGCATGGATGATGGAATCTTTGTCATTAATTGTTAAACTTAATCTAATTAATGAAACCAGACGAGACTAATTAAAGTATCTAAACAATTAATTGAAGCGGCTTTCGTCATGCTCTTTTGGAAGTCAATGGCATTTCTAAAGGCTTAAATTCCATCAGCATATACTCGTAAGCACCTAGCTGCATATGGGGTACCGTGAGACTCGTCGAACGACGACGATGTCAGTTGTACGAGATTGTATTGCCGTTACGACGGCGACCTCAAAAGGTTGATTCAAGGTAAGAAGCCTCCAATCTATACTTAAGGGGATCGGGATTGTCGCCAAGCAACGACAAAAAACCTGGTTCAAGCTAAAATAAATGGATGGATTACGATCTCGAACATTTCAAACAATTTGAATCACATCCCTGCATTTGATTTGAATAATATACGCAAAAAAATTAATGATGGAAGAGGAGGGCTTGGAAGTGCTTGTGGTATGTAGTATGAATAATTTTCTTCAATTTATGGGGGAATGTGTATTTTTCTTTGTATGCAAACACGCAGGCAGACCCAGTTCTTCTCGATTTTGAATTGGTTCCTATTTACGACACGAGGACAGAGTCATTCAAAGTGACCAACTGCACAAATGCTCCAGTAGAAGCCAACTTAATTGTACTCCACACCTCAACATTCTCCCGCATCAACTTAACTGAAACATTGTTATTTTTGCACAGGCATGTCATGAACAATGGTTACGCGACTTTCCTCCAGATCTGTTGGTCTTAAACCCTACCTACGTCGTACTGGAGCCTATGGAGTCACAAATGGTTGCATCATTATTGGACGCCAAAACATAATTTGATCTTGCTTTTATATAGGTTTCAGTCTCAGTGCGCCCCGTTCGACCAAATATTCAGAATTTCTACATAATCTACGAAGTGGTCTCAAACGGAGTGGTGTTTGACCCCATCCTTGACGGCGGAGGAGAATATGAGATGGAAGTCCACGACAATGACATTGAGTACAGGCATCTTCTGGACATTACCTTCATCGGAGACCATGCCCTTTTCAATGTCAGTCTTACTTCAATTAAATTAAAAACTATCTTAGTCAACTTTCTCCGTAGTTTACCGACATTTTGTTCCGTTCCAACAACCCCGTTTGGGACACTAATCAGTGCTGGCGAATGTTTTCCCTTGACTTGTAAGTCAGTTGATTCTAACAATGGGATTATGTCTTAACAATGATTAAATCCTACAAGGCTGAACCAGTTGTTGAACCCATACAGTCACATGGTGGAGGAGGGAGTGGTTCCTCAAATCCACTCCGTGAGTTTCAGATTCCCCTTCGCTCCCATCGGATCCGAACCCTCGGTCCTCCAACTCCAACTGAGCAACTCTGTGGGGCTGAAGGGAAACTGGGAAATATGTCTCTCTCCTCCCACTAAGATAATGAAGAAATTCGCCAAGTTAGGTGATAACGCTCGGAGTAGGATGCTTAAGTCAAAAGTGTCCCTTGGTGGAGACCTCAAGGATAACGCTGAGTTCCTGGCACTTTTATGGGGGGCCAAGTTTTCGAGTGAAGAGAGAAAATGTAGGAAAGGAAGCCTTCCCTTCTTTTTTGAAGAAGAGACGCGTAAGTGCCGACAATCGGCAAAGCAAGAGCAAGATACGGCCGTGTTTGAAGTGTCACCGTTGGGTGGACAAATTAACGAAAAGGAGTCAGAAGTCATTACTCTAAAGTGTACCTATGACACGATTGGGTATCATCAAAAAAGTGTGCTGTTCCGCATCCTACCAGCCACGTTCGTGTGGATTGACCTTTCTACAAAAACGCTGGGTCCCAAGGAATCCTCGGTTCAATTATTGGAGACTCATGTGGCGAGATTAAAGTCAGTTTGCTTGTCCGATATGGATCCGCCGATACAGGTACTTTTCACGACTCCTAAATCAAACTTGACTCAGATTAAGAATGTAGGTTTTGTGGATGTACAATGGGGGCAACGTTCCAGCTTTCTATTCTGTGGACAATGAGGTTTTTCAGCTTTATAAAAAGGACAACTTTGGACACCTTGCCCTTGAGTGTCTGACAACCCAAGGGGTGATTGGACCAAGATCATGGGGACAAATAAAGTTAAGATTCTCACCGATAGAATATACAGACTATGTGGTCCCTTTGTGCATCAAGACTCAAGAGTCCGAGACGCCTATTGACATCTTGCTCCATGGCACTCCAGCTTTTACAATCAACCTTCGCCTCCGACCTGAGTCCACAGTTTCGAGGATGAGGACTTTCTTCTTGATGGATGAACATGTCCCAGCATCTGTACACCCTGCTCAAATTACATTTCCTCATTTCGTTCCAACGGGTCAGCGGGTCACAACGTAGGTCTCCAAAATTCTCCATAAAATTCAAATTTAAATTCATGGATGAATGTCATATTAGCTGTGTCTTCCTCACCAATACACACCCTACCCATTCCATGTCCTTCCGCTGGACACGAATCCAAATTGAAGGAGGGGGATACCTCAGATGTGAACCCCCTGCAGGGAGACTTGGCCCCAAAGTACGTATAATTTTACTAATGTTGTGTGATCATTTATTTCTCATCTTTAGGAAGAGACGACATGCCGAGTCATTTTACAAGCTGGAAACACAGCAATCACAATGACCGCCATGATAAAGTGCTTCTTTGAGGACGAGACTTTGAAACTCGGGGTCGGACAAAAGAATTCTGGGGAAAAAGATGAACAAAGCACCGAGCCGAAGAAACGTGTGCAGGCCAGAGTGGTTTCGAGGAGAATTGTGCCTAAGGTACATAGTACAGTTGGCATTCTGGCTTTGAATCTTTCCGTCTAACCACAAACTTTACAGCCTAAGCCAAAACCAATACCACCTCTGAAGGCGTTTAGTCGTCTTCTCTCCGTGTCAGTCTACATAGGGACGGTTTTCGGACTGTACGATTCAGTGAGTCCAAAGTAAGTGATGTCAAACTTAGGCCATCTATAGACCAGTTAATGAAAGGTTGTTCTATTCCAGGGAAAAGTCTAGAATGTCCGTTGTTGACCCCATATCTGTGAACCGTCCAGTGCCCCCAAATCCTGATATCCCTGCAGGTTTTATCCTGACCTCCTTTCAAAGGCAGATGTTTGAGGAAATTATCAGCGACATTTTGCTGTAAGCTAATGGTTTCCAGACGCTGAGATCTCATTGTCAAAATCCTTTTGTTTTCTAGAGATATATTCTCATGTCCCGGATTTCTTGGTGAACTAAGAGAAAATGGAGAGATCGGTGCCCCGCTTTACAACGAGTACAAGAAATGCCTGGACTTGGATGAGAAGAATGTCGCAGGGGCTGAAGGAAAAGAAGGTGAGGAAGAAAAGGAGGACAATAAGGCTTTGGCTCCACAATTGCTCCCACACTCGATGGAAGAGATAATTGAAGCCACCCTCTTCAATCTGATCCAAGAGATTAATACTAATTACATTAATGAGAAGACACGCCGCAATTTTTTTGACTTGGCTCCTCTCCAATCTCTTGACGTTCTCGACAGTAATAGTGAAGTTGGCGGAAAAGGAGATGCCGATGCGACACTAACGCGTCAGTAAAATTGAAGTATGCGCAATACAGTAATTCCATTAATTCCAATATATATGTATGTATCAACTCTCAACAAATAATGACGACGCAGTACTTAATTTACAAACGTAAAACAAACGAATGACATTGCTTTGGGATTAATAGATACTCTTAAATTGTATTTGTACACCTAAGTATTTGTAAACGCAGCGAAGAAACACTTTTATGCAAACAAGCAATCACAGTTTCATTACAGTTCATTCATATTATGGTATCCATACTGCATAAAACGTCAGCTACGTAAGCTTAAATGAGAAGTTTCAAACACGATTTTTACGGATGGAAGAAAAAACCCATTCTTTCATCGGTTTATGAAAATGTGGACCATGCACCACATTGACTAGATTATCTAGTCTAGCATTCCTTTATAAAGTTCAATGTGATAATAATAACACCAATAGAAAACTACATGCATCTTTTTTTGTGACTTCCATAAGACATAATCTAAGTAATAACACAATCCCCTTGAGCTGCCCCACCACCGCCGTTCGAGGCATCCCTCATCTGCGGCTTGGCCTTCTTACTCGTCCTACGGATTAAGCTTCTACTCCTCGGCTTCCCCTTGTTAAAGGCGTTGCCTCCTCCTTCATTAAAGTCAAAGTGACTTGAGGACGAGCTGGACGTGGGGGTGGAGCTGAAGGTGCCTCGGATCATGGCAAGCCCGCCTTTCCTCGGACTGTTGACAGCTGTGGAGGGTGGGGTTGCTGGGAGGACAGGGAATCTCCCTCCACCTTTGGTCCCTGCATACGCAGAGGATCTTCGTCTCAATCCTTGGTAGTATGCAATGGGCTCTTCTGCATTCGCATTTGAGAATTGAGGATATAATTGAGAAAGTTGGAGAAATGTCTTGAACACCTCGCGCACATTTCTTCCTTCTTTTGCAGAACATTCCATCGCCCTTCCTCTGCAAAAAGAGAGAGAGAAAATTATATGAAAAGTCGCCCTGTCCAACTTTTGTGACACCTGGATCTGTCTGTATGACTGAAAATAGTCGTAGAATATATTTCCCTTTTTGACGGAAATGAAACTGAGAGGATGAAACTCCCCGCTGGAAATGAAGTATAGTGACATGAACTTGATTTGAATAATTTGACAGTATGCGAGCAATATCAATCACACCGAAGTAAAGTAAAGTGACGACTCAATCAAAAAAGTTTTTCATTTCCCCCCAGTAGTCTTCTCATAATGTGAATTTCCTGCTTTCACTTCAGTCAGTAACTCTGCACCGGAAGTTCCGGAATAAATTGCATACCTACCTACCATTTTTTCTAAAGCTGCATTTGATTTGCTACACGTCAAAGCTTATTATTATTAAAATGGATAGACGCTTACACTCGATCCCTGCCCTAGAATTAGTTACAACAATGAAAAGTGATTAGTCCCAAGCTATTCAGCATTCATTAATAAGAGCTGAGCCCTTCGAACTTTTTTGTTCAACGTAGAGGAGTTTCTAATTCTTTCATTAACGCTTTGAACACAATTCCAATTCATCATCTTTAGGCATTTTTTAAAGACAGGTTCTCTATAAAAAATTAGAAAGTTTTTAGTGTTGGTGAAAGTCGGAGAAGGTTTGCTGAGATTTTAGACTATGGGGTTAAGTAAAAAATCAAACTTGAGCGACTACTATTTCCAGACATGAGCAGCCTGAAGGGAGTTGGGATAAAAACTGCAAAGTATATGAATCCAATTCAAGCATTTTTGTTTACTCCCACGTGCAATCGCTGGGATTTGATTTTTGTCTCTGCCAAATACCTAGATAATGGAAAGGTGTGGGTGTTGAACTCGAAATTGTCCTACAGTGAAAGTACCTGGCTGAAATTTTTTGTACCACCTTCATAGAATTGCCATTAGGTAACTTGCTCCGAGCTATAATTGGATTAAGCACTAATGTCCACGTAGGTAAGTACAAAACAAAGAGATTAAATGAAACTAAAGATTGTCATTTCATGAAATATTCGTGACAGCAAATCTGATCCGTACTGCTCTCTGTAAAGTATACGAGTACTTCATAAAATCCAAATCCAGAGAATTAAATCGCGGAGGAGTTTATCTTTTTCCATTTACCTTGCCTGTATCTATATCTGCAAACAATCAATCCCTCAAGGCATAAAACTATACTGCAACAAAAATCCTGTTTTCATACCAGAATCGAGATCGACATTTTGGATAAAGCAGTTGCTGGCAGGCCAGAAAAACTGAGATTAAACTAGATCATCGCCTACATTTCCTACACCCACTCTCCCTTTCGCGTCCTTATCCATTTCATTTCCATTTCCCATTCCGCGAATTACCTAATGTAGAAAAGGGAAGGACTCATTCTATTCTACAAAAGTAATCGCACTTTTCAAGTAAAATAATAAAGGCGTGGGTTCTACATTTCCCTCAAACCTTTCTCCGCATTTTTATTCAGGGGCTCAAAGATGATGATTGCAGAGTCTAATTAAAGAGAGGATTCATTGGATGGGGGTTTACGTACAACATAAGGACTACACGCAGCACAATCTTATGCAACACTGAGGATTTTGTACCCACTCATATCGCAACTCGACCTCATGCAGCTTACCTAATTTTGGGTAAGTGATCATGAATCCAATCGCAAACTTCATCAAATTCTACATCTCTTTTGATGGAAGGGAGCTCTGCTTTATTTCCGGCAATGATGATGGGGACTTCTTGAAAATCTGCTCGATGCTCTCGAATCTCTTCAAAGCAAGACTTGACTTGTTCAAAGCTCTCTTTACTGTCAATGGCATACACGAGGAGGAAAGCATGGGCTGTGGTGATGGAAAGGCGTCTCATGGCTGGGAACTGGAGGTCACCAGCGGTGTCCAAAATGTCGACTTTAAGCGGGGTTGAGTCAATGTCAAACTCCTCAGCGTACAAGTCCTCCACGGTCGCCTTGTGCTTCTCTGGATACGTATTGTAGAGAAAGCGCTTTACAATCGAGCTTTTCCCAACTCCAGTCCCACCAAGGGTTACCAGGCGGATCCTCTCAAGATCCCCCATCTTCAGATTTCGATTCAGATTTCCAGAGAGGTTAATAAGGTGAAAGCTTTCAACAACGGCTTAGCTGTTTTTTTCTGGCTATTATAAGCAACTCCTTCTTCCTCTTTCTGTGAAAAGTACTTTGGTGATTAAGACAGGATAATTAATAACCGTGAAAGGATTGATCATTTCAACCTTACCCTTCTTCGATGAAAGGTTAATTCCGCACTTCAAAAGGATTTAGGGTTTTGGTTTGGAAGCCAATCCTTTCTTCCATCGCTGTTTATTGAGAATCCCAGCTTCCTGGAAAAAGGAGAAATACACTTTTGGCATCACTGATTTTTTGTCAAAACAACCCTTGAAGAACAATTTTAATGATGCCAGAGAAAGGGAAATGATGTGTGGTCCCTGATGAACCAATTAAAATGGATATTTTATCAAGAAAGCGTGTGCATAAGGAAGGATGTAAAGTCAAATGTTAAAAACTCTCCTCAAATTCCACGTGAGGCCTCTTACACATCCACAACATAGCGTAATGAGGTCAACAGAGATTGAACTTTCACTATCGCTCGCAAATCGTAGTATTTTCTCTGCCATAATTCAAGATGCCGAGAGGAGTTAGCGTTGAAGTATGACATGATGGCAACTCATTAGCTTCCTCTGGTTTCCAACCACTCGCTTGCTCTCATTGACACTTGGCATGGAAAAATGTGTGGTTTTGGGGAAATTGAGAATGAGGCTAGAGTTGGAGTTTGGGGGAAGAGAAATCGAGGAACTAGACCTCAATAATATTTTTGCCTATGTCATGGCTTTGTGTGGTGAAAGCAAAAGTGAAAGTGGCCATTCTCTCTTCTCCTCCCTCTGCCTCTGGAATGAAGTGGATTGATAGCCCTTTTACGCTGGCGACGATGAGAACATGCAGTTGGATTAACTCATCCTGCTTTTTTTCTTTTCCTGTTTCAATTCAACAGACTTTTCGTTTTTTTGGCTCTTTCTGAAAGTACCACGTTGTTGAAAATATTTATTAGAGGAGTTATACAACTTGATATTATTTACTTTTCATGCTGTCCAAGAAGCGTGAAATTTAGGACTGGTAAAATGGTAAACAACAACAGTACTCCTTGGTCTTTCTATTCTAGGACAAGACCTCTGGGCAAAGAGTCAGAAGTTTTTAATGAAAATTGTCTTATACTAAACATTTTATATTGTTTACAAATGGACACACTTGGGAGTTAGTGTGGCTCTAAAACCTTCACGTGTCCTTAAAGAATCCATTAACGTAGAGGCTACATCAAAACAAGAGTCTTCGAAAGGGAAAACTCTCCTTGATAGCCTTCTCCAACAGCCTGTGCCTAACTCAACATGAAGTTTTTTGTTCTTGTTATTTGAGAAACTAACTGCGTCTGTACATGTCAAATCTAGTAGAGGAAATGTTCGTGAGTGGCATTGTTAGTGAAAGCAGGCAGACATTTTTGGAGTGTGCGATTAATTTTTTGTCCATGGTCCATATCAATTGCCCGGAAGGAAACAAGTCATAGTCGTTGGATAATTCACCCTTCTTGATTAAAGGCAATTCCATTTCCATTCAAATGATCGTCAGAGAAACAAGACAACCGTTTCGCCCTTTTCATGTCGATACAAATTCCTGCTTGTTGTTGCTATTGCTATTACACCATGACCTGGTGGTGTAGCAATTTCCATCAAGCATCAAATCAGATCATAGTGCTTTCTCACGCGATGGGAAACGGTAACGACACTACGAAGCGAGGCAGAAACTAGACTAGAGTTGAAGACCTGCTTGTGTACCCAATCCACTTGATGCATAATATTTTTTTATCTCACACGAGTGAACGTGAACCGGTGAGAATTGGTTTGGCTTGGGTTTTTTGGACTTTGTATCCAGAAACCTCAGCTTTCCAGGAATGTCTGCGTGCCTTGGAGAAGTTTTCCCCAAGACAGATGGAGATGTGCCCAAGTCAAAGGTGATATTCAAATTAGGTAGTTCTATACAGGCGAGAAGTTGAAATCCAGAGGTGGGATGAGGATGAGAGAGAGCCAATTTTGGAGATGACCTCAGCGTGCGGTTGTAACTTTTCTTGTTACAACCGCTTTTTCCACGCCATAACATGCTTTCCCCTCTCTCCTATCAACACTTTTGTGTCGCAAGTTAAAGTTTATTTGGTCTTTTTAAGTTACCTAAGTAATTAAGACAAAAAGATTTCTTTGAGAACCCTTAAATTTCCTTGAGTTATTTATGTTTCCTTTTCCTTGTTTATGATGGGACTGTAAAAGGATGTTATTTGGGATTTTTGGAGTTTTCCTTTAAAAAGGAAGAATCTTTATGGTCGATTTTTAGAAAAGTGTGAAAAGTATTTTTTACAGGGAAGCAATAAATGTCACAAAGGGTGGCTCTGAGTACAAATGGTCATTTGATGCTTCAAGACAGGCTTGTTGCATGGCTTCAGAGTAAAGGACTCTGGAATTTGTTCTGGAGTGATGAAGGGTGAGAAAGGCTCGCCGAAGGTCGCTCAAACAGTCAAACAGGTTGGCTGGATTGGGAGTCAGAAAGGCTGACTACAAAAAATAGAATGAATGTGAATGGAAAAGCCATTCAATGTACAAAGGGTACTTTTTTGGTGAGATGATCAAAAAGAAAGATGCATTTGGTTTTTGAGAAAAGGTCTCATTCGTGTTTTAGAATTCGCTCTTTGACAAGCCAAGACAGAATATAGGATTCTGGAAAGTAAATCTGAGTAAATGAATAAAAACCTACTCATTTTATAATTGGACATTTTAACACCTTTGTTATCGTCAATTTATTTCACTCGCTGATGAATTATTTATGCACGAGCCTCATTTCATGTAGAATACAGTCCTGAGTTATCAAGAGACAGATTCATATGTAATTGATGATAAGAGGCAAAGTGAGACATCATCATCATCTTTTACAACTTTCACAAACAATCTTCAAAGAAACCCAGTTTTAGCGTAGGCATGACTATTTTAAAAGTATAGCTCAGTATTTTGTTAATTTACTCTGCTTCAATAGTAAGATATTGCATTCCCTGGAAACACAAAAAGGGACTTGATTCTTTTAGAACTCTATTTCTGCATAACGTTGACGGAATCCATCTCAATTGAAGGTTGTTGGGGAAATTTGACTTACTTTTAATTCCCAGTTTACAGAATACCTACCCATGCACAATTGGAAAGTGAAAGTGAGTTGAAAAATAAACAAACTCCAGACAACAAAACATGAACTTTCTGTGGACTTTGTCTTCCTCAGTTTAAGTACGCGGAGTTTGGATGGAGGAATGATGACAAATGAAGGAAATACTTAAGCCTTCGTTTACTTTATGGAAAAATAACTTTCGCTCGGCCTCGTGTCTTACTCCTCAGGGAGTGATGAACTCCTTTCTCTTTTGGTGCAAAATATGTTTTGTTTATAAACGGGTATTCAACTCATAGAATGCAAAATTAGTCACAACTTGTTTCATTTCGCGTATGTATTTCCCTCCCTTGTCGTAACCGGAAGAATCTTAAACTAGAGTCGACACTTTCTCCCTTGGGATGAGTCCCGTTTTGCCAAAGGCAACCAGGAAATACGGATCACAAGGACAATATTTAATTGTGTTTAATCATGAAACGGCGAAAACAATCCCCGCAGAATTAACAAAACAAGGAAGCAGAAACATTTGTACAACGTCTTCATAATAGAATTTTAGTCCGCCTTGTAACTCCAGGAATTAAGGCATCTTAAACATTCAACATTTAATTTCATTGCTTTTTAAGGCTTCTCACTTAAGAGACAATGCTGTGGAAAATCGTCCATAATTGAGTTAGCAAATGAATTAAGTTTTCTGTTCTATGGAACATTCTTGACTACATACATATAGGTACGCAGAATTACAAAGGCAATAATTTTTATTGTTTTCCGATGGACAAACTTTGTCCTCTGTCTAATACTTTGTTGCATTTTGCTACTTCCGTAACTTGATGGCTTCAGCATGACCCATTTTCCCACAGTACAAAAGTAGTGGTTGGGTAGTATTCTTCTGATGTAGCTGTCGCTTTAGCTAATCCAGCCCCAATTGTATTGTAGTGGGAAAGTAATCAGTACACAACCATCTCTCCCATTCAGACAAACAATTTCCATCTTTAAGCGACCTAAATAAATGGTGAACACGCATTCCTCCTCCACCAGCTAACAGAACCAACCAACAATGGGCTTTCAACCAGAGAGCATAATGAGTGAACATTCCAATAAATGACAACATTTCCCACTTTTGTATTGTTTCTTATACAAGGAGAGAAAGTGGCGTGGAAAGTGGAATCAACGCACTCATATTTTCTGTCAATTATAGGAATGAGTAGAGGAACTTACTTGAAGGGAACCTGAAAGCTGGGCAATTTAATATTAAAACAACAGACACTTATTGTACAACACCACGTGTTATCTTCCCATCCTAATGATTGACCTGCCTTTTATTATCAAACGCGTGGATTCTGTACATCAACATTCCTTCACAATCAAGGGAATTTTTTTACGGCAATTACAATAATTTAGACAGAAAAGTCGGCGCCATTTAGTGAGCTTTCTCAGACAAACAATGCAAAAGTTGAACAAAGTTTAATTTTCTCATCAAATTCATCATTAATGACCTGAGACTGACAAACCGCTTGACTAAGGTAGTTTGACTTTTCCTTTAGAGAAACCTCAGGAGGCTTCAAGGGAGAGAGAGAAAGGAGTAAAATCAGAGACTTCCTTTCCACGTTCTTTCACTCCTTCCCATTCCCATTACATTATTGCTTACACAATCCCATCAACTCCTATGTTCTGTAAAACGCGAATAGAATCCTCATTTTCAGTTACGTCTTGTACTTACTTGTCTGATCTGAAGTGAAAACATGCATGCGTTGTCTTCTTCACAATACTTACTATAACCATTAACAGTAAAGTAAAGTAAAAGCTTGGTGGTGAAAGGCCCGTATCCCCAAAAGACTTGAGGCAGCTGTACGCATACATATGTACTGTTCACCCTAGTGTCAAACTGCGACATGTCTGTCTACCTCCTTCACTCTATGGAAACTGCGAATCGTATCGCAAACTTTAATTTAACGAACAAATTGCTATGAAACTTTATTTTCCTTTTCTCTTGTTCATCGTTTTCCTTTCACCAGACCAGACTGGGGGGGAAACCTCATTCATGTCAGGCCACCGACAGTTGTTGTGTAAGAGAAATATAAGTATTTACATAGACCCGCACTTCCTTCAGGAGCAGTAGTTCATTAAACGTAATTTTATTTTATTGCATTTGGAGAAAGCAGACTGTTTCGGAGAAGAAGAAGAAACCTTACTCTGCTTTCTTTGATTTGTCGCACATGCTTTGAAAAGCAAATCCGCATTGACAACAATAATGGGAGGATGGTCGCCTATTATTGTAATCATTAGTTTATATTATCATTGGAAAGGAAGGAAGGGAAGGATGGAACATCGAGTCAAAAATTCTATGGACATTATTTGGCCTGGGTGGAGAAAGGTGTCGGATTCGTTTACTTCAAATTCATTTACCATTCTTTTTCTTCAACCACAATCCCATTAATCCTGACCAGACCAGACAAGACATAAAGAAAAAGAAAGCCACGATGTGAAGACAAGGAAAGTAAAATGACCTGAATCATGGGTTCTACTATTCTTAAACTGATTTGAAAGAGAAAGCAAATCAAAGCATGTCATGGCCGGACTAAACTACAGACAGTCAGGAGGTAATTTCTCATTTTCAATTCTATTCATTCACTCCTTCGTCTTTTTTGTCTGTTATATGCGTGCCAAGAAAAGAAGGCTTATTTTTATCCCTATACTCGAATCAAACTGCGTCGTTGCAAATAAACAATAAATATTTTTTCCTACAAATAAAAAAACTGGAGAAAACTGGATTTGTTGTTGGAGCTTTTGCTATCATCTAAAACAAGCAAATGTCTTTGATGATACTACTTCAAAAGTTCACAAATTGCGCATTTATAAATATGACGGCGAAAATTCTACGACAACAATTCTTTGAACTCGTAGGTAACAGAGTTGGAAAGTGCAAAAGTGAAAGTGAATTGCGCAAAGGGGACAGGGAAGATAAAGGAAGGTGTTTATAAACAGAATTTTAGTTCACAGCATGACTTCTTTTTTTCTTTGAAAATGAAAATAAGTTCCCTTCAATGGGCTCTGTTTTCGAAATTGCAATTTAAAAGTAAATATTCCAATATGTGCGAAGAACAAAGGTTGACTCAGATACCAAAATTCTGAGAGAAACCCTGTGACCAGGTTGCTTTACATGAATGAATGCTTTATGCTTAACTTGGCACAGAATGCTTTGAAGAAGGAAAAGGTGAAAGTTGTCGAAACAGCTACCTCATTTTCAAGCATTAGGCACATGAATGAACGAAACTCCCTTGTCAAAGGTGAAGTTAACTTGTCTGGTGATGAGTCTTAACATGTCGATAGTAGGGTCAGTAACAACGTAGGGCTGCCTTAAGTTAGTAAAGTAGGGATCAACTGCTAACTAATTTTTCTTTGTTTTCGACATTTCCACGAGACTAGACTAGAGAAAAGAGAAAGTACCTCTCAGTCTGCTCAGCACTTTCGGCCTACTTAACTCAACTTACCTACTAACTCTCTGTGGATACACGGAGGTTTCAACTTTCCAATATTTGCCTAAGCAGTGTTTTTGCTGCCGCTAGTCAAACAACTTAAAGGAGCTCACGTAACGTAGGTGAACTTTTCCCTTCACTCACTTAATTTTAGTCAGACTTGCTTTGCTTCAATTAATGACATAAATACTTCCACGCGCTTTCACCACCCCTACAATTTTCTTCTCGCTCCACTGCTCGACTATCTACGTATGACTTGGAAGCAAGACGAAGGAATCATTTCTCATTGTGTTAATATTGGAGTTGACAAATCCATTAGTGGGCTTGAGTGAGTAACATTTACGTCGGGAATAAAAGTAATAAACAAAATGGCTATGCCTCCAGCAAAGCATGGGAGCATCGAAGGCAGGGGAAAGGACTGAATCTCTTCCTCTCATAAGAGAAAGTTTAATAATAAATAATAAGACGAATGTGAGAATACCTAAGACGACTGTGTCTTCCTTTGCTTTCCCCCTTAAAAGGTGACTGTATGGAGAGAAATAAGCTTGTTATTGAAAACGGTTCAAGCTCTTTTCTTCGCTTGTCACTGTCATGAAAGAGCCGTTTTTGAAAAGTTTACATTTATCTGTCATTGTATTCTTCTTCATAATAGCCCAGCATTGACATTATTTGACGGGTTTTATACCAAATTAGTTTTTCTGATTGTAAAGGGCGAAGGTCAACTTTGAACAAAACAGCTTTTTCCAAAGAAAGAAATCAGACACTTTCAATTATAATTTGTCATTTTGGTCACCATGACCACAACCGATGTATGACTTCTGTACGATAATTGTTAGAAGCCCCATTTGCACTATACTGTGGTACATCCATATTCTGGCATACATCTAGGTACTATACTTTCTCCCGCACTGCAGCATATCATGCTCCAGATGAACTCGGTACTTTTTACGTGATGAGAAATGTAAACCGTCACTTAAGGTTGACCTGGATGGAATCTCTGTCTCGTCTGACTCTGACTTACCTGTGTAATACGACACTCTGTTGTACTGCAGTCTAAGTGCCGTCGCAATATGCCTTAGCTTTCTTCTATAACAGACCAATCACAACCAGTACCACTGGCTGAACGTGGACGATATTGATCCAACACGACACAATCATTTATAAGTGGATCAGCTTTATTTTTTTACGAAACTACCGGATTGAAGGATCATTTGGTTTATGATGGCTCTCCATTTATTATTCCCGTATGACTGGACTAGAGAGGAAGGAAGGAAGGAGACGCACATGACATGCTGGAATGTTTGCCTGTTTATCGTCATCTCTTCCCAGTAAACCAGGGGCTCTACGATTAGTATCATTTAGGTATATCCTGAAAACCACACGAGTCCCACATCCACACAGGGATCCAAGATTACCCATCATCGACTCAATTCTCGGCCCAGTTCACACAAACATTGAACATCCGAGAGACTTTGGTTGGAGTGAAAGTTTGAGTTTGAAAGAGCAAAGGACTTTGAAATGAGTTGACGGATGGTAGAGTATTTAATGAGGTTTATAGTAGTTTGAATCGATTCTAAGGTCTTTGTTAAAGGGCAGAAAGGATGGACAGGTTTCAGGAAGGAAGATCATGGAGGCTTATCGTCTTTTATTCTGAGTTGAGTAGCATATCATGTCGTATTTATAAAACAATGCATGTTTCTAGGTTTGCAATAGTGGAGGAAAAGTCCCCTTGTCTCACGACACCCCGACGACAGTCAATGTGCTGGACAAATCGGGGCAAACGACATTTTCACCACTAATTAATGTTCAACCCCCGTGTCCATATGCCACATTGAATTGGAATTAGAAAGGAGAATGGAGAACCTAAATCAGCAGTAGTTTGACACCAGGATGAAAGAGAGTAATTTGATAAACGGACAAAACTCCTCCACTAACTTTGGCGGACCACTTTAGAAAAACTGCTGAAGTGCAAAGTGTGACATACTGTATAGACTTTCCCTTTGCTGGAGGGAGGAAAGGACGGCCGCTCAACCTTTTAGCATACATGTTTCATCAACATGTGCGATTTGCACAAAACTTACTTCATACTTCACTTTCACTTTGAGGATGTTAAAAACATGCAAATATTTGCTCGTATTTCATTTTCCCTTGTGGCGAAATAGGGCGCCTTTTATAGAATTTGGGTGTATAAAGTATCCTACGCAGTCGTATCCCTACGTAAGTAATGACAAAGATAAGGTAATCCTTTTCCATCTCATATTCCCTTACTCTGCCATAAGCACTTTCACTTAGGTATGTTTACCTTGCGTTCCTTCCTTCTTCATCATTCGTTTAGGTTTCTTCTAGTTTATGTTTCCATCTTTTAGGAGAATAGAGTTTTTTGAAGTGGAGTGAGGAGGAGGGTTGACAGGGATTATGAGAGAAGATGGACTGATGACGACGAGGACAAATTTCAGATCTTCTCTAAACGAATGATGACAATAAATTGAAAAATGAAGACTGATGTCATTCCATTACTTATGTGACATACCTTCAGGTACCTACTTCCTCCACACCAGCATTATGACAGATGCTGGGTGTAGAATAAGACGCAATAATGAATGATTCTTATATAAATCATCATCTGACTAACCGTATCAAGAAATTGTGACGGAAGTGGATAACTTACTATAGGTTTTTCGAGTGGAAATTGATGCTTCAGCTCTTCCGTATATCCGCATGCAGAGAAAGCAGAATCTCTGTTCCTTCCTGCATCCTGCCTCATTCAATTCAACTTTCTATGTCAACGAGGCTCGTAAAATCTGGCATTTCAATAATAACATCGACTACGTTCAAAGATGCATGCGATGCTGAGAGAAAGCAGGATAGAACCACTCTGTGGGTTTGTCTCAATGCGAAGTCCGCTGAGTAAACTTTACATCCACTAGTACGATTCCATTGTTATCTTCAATATTAGAAAAAGGAGAGAAAGATATCCATGTCACTCTCCATTTCTTCTCTCCTCGATGACAAGGACAACACGCCCCATCCTAAACGTATGTTATTTTTTGAAGAGGATAAGATTGAGAACAAGATACCACTGTCCCTTTTGCCAAAGAATCTAAAGTTTCATTCTTTCTTTTTCTCTCTCTTTGGCGGATTTTGCGGATTCCGACCAAATCACTCAAGCCTATTTACTTTCAGAGAGATACACGTCGGCATCGTACCGTATGTCATTTGAGATTCGATGTATGATGACAGGCACAAGATGAAAGTAGCTAGCTTTCTCCACACCCTTACGTTACACAACGCATCAGATTTCGGATTTTTTTTTCATTTGGACCCAAGAAACCACTCTATTATTTACAATTTCATCAACCCGTCTCCTAAAAGTATTTGTTTGTATAAGCTCATTACCCTGATTACATATGACATACGACTCTGAGGGCTCCAGCTCAGTTAAAATTCGAGGAAGTGAGGATTATCCTTTTAAGCCTCGAATACTGGAGAGAATCTCGTCGTCGCTTTATTCATTTCATTCTCATTCTCCAGTGTTGCTGCTGCTCCTCCTTGCCTTTTTTATTACATGCCCCACTGCACGGTATGAAATAAAATGAATTCGTAATAATCCTCTATACGAAATGAAAAGGATGAAGGGAAAGGAGGGAATGAAATGACGAAAAGAGACGTACAGAGAAACTGAACTTTTGGATCAAACCGCATTATTATTGCGAAAACGACACAGATGAGACATGCTTATTATTTCCTTTCTCCACTTCCATTCATATTCACACAACCCACCGAATATTGCATTCATATCCATCCTCATCCTTATATCTTAAATTTAGACCTTTACTACATATTCATACTTAGAAATCGTATATTGTTATGCTGAATAGGAAATCCCTCCCGTCTGCATCAAAGTGAGCCTTGGAGAGAGAAGATGGAGATGGAATTGCAAATTGAACTGAAAGCCATGTTTCCAATTTCCACGTCTCACACATATTCACACAATGCAACATATGTACTAATTTAATAAGCAGTAGTTGTGCCCCATATGCGGGGTGGAATGAGATTGATTTTTTTTCTCAGAAAACGTGTCTTATCTGGGTGACGAAAAGCAAGTATTTAACCAAGTATGTTCTTCCGAGGCAATGATGATAAGCGTACAAAAGACAAAGTCTTACCAGGTTTCAGAAATCACGATGCAAAGAAGAAGGCGTGGCAAAGTGGCTTTGGCGGTCAACAACTGAGGTTATTTTATTTTGTGTAATTGATGTATGTATGTGTCTACTTTCCCTTTTTTTCTTTTGTGATGAAGTTGTTATCTTGAGATGAGATGAAATGAAATGGGCCACGTCAACGTGAAAACCAGGGCGGTGAAAGTGGGTTTACTTTTGTGCTTTTGTGAGATGCGTTTGTTCTCAGAGTCAAGAGAAAACTCCAAGCAAGGAGAGAGAAGTACGCACTTTTGTAGTAGAAACGAGGAGTGCTTTACCTCGCTCTTTCCCTTCTCTCTTCTGTACCCTCTGCATTAGGTTAGGTAATGTATGGGGAGAGAAAGTGGAAAAGTCGTTATTCTTTTAGCAGTCCTCAAAAGCACTACGTTACACTCCAAATCACAAGCATTCGCGGTGAAAGTTGTACATTTTGCACAAACCTGAGTGGAAGTGGAGAATCCTCCGTTGTTATGCAATGAAAGATACCAACTGTCTTCTTAATGTCGACCGCCGACTGTAGGTTTAACGGTCTCTCCTTTTATGTAACGCATTTTATGGGGAAAATGCGTAGTAGTCGTGGGTAATAATAATGCGTGCCAAAAATAATGGCATAAAAACTAAGTACTGTTTAGGGTGACTGGTCTTGGCTGGGGCTGGCATACTTTTTTACCTCCCTTGGTTTTGCGTAAAAGGAAGTCGGATTGAATTGGAGGTCCATTGGCATGACGACAACCCCTACGTTGTACATTCGCCAAAGGATGTAGTACAAATGGCAGTTTATCACTTGACACAAAAACAAGGACAGTGTGTCCAACATCTAGTGGGGTACATGCATTACATTAGAGTGGCTGTCCTCTTTCCCCTGCTTGCAGCTGAGCAGATGACAAATTGGGGGCGAGACAAAGTTATCTAATTCAATTACATAGAGATGGATTGACAAGCTTAACTGATGGCATGTCCGTTTTTACCCGACTCTAATTTGGTCGAGTGGTGGTCGTACATATAAAATTATATAAGTTCATGGGCATTTGTCTTGGCATTGTTCTGGTTCTGAGGGCGTCTGGCAAAAAAGCTACATTAGGTTTCAAATGTCTTCATAAACTTATTGACAGCTATAATAAAAAACGCGAATCACATATTTGTCCACTTTATTCAAGTTTAACAATAATAACTTCCACACATTCGGAAATTAAATTAAATGTAGGTCCCTAAAGTCCAGCTGCGCTTTTACAATGTAAGGAAAAGAGCATAATGGTCAGGTACATACGACCTGCGTTCGGAAATATTTCCCAATTCTATTTAAATAAAGTAATAATTGTTTGACAGCAGACAATACTTGATTGGAAAGGGCTATACAAAGTAATGCAGAATGTAACACCATTGACCATAGTTGCCATAGGCTAACACACATTCACATAAATACAGATTCTATGCTCGCCACAATACAGACAATATGAGTGGTTGTATAAGAACATGAAAACATGCGAAAAATATCTAAAACGTAAAGCCACAGAAGGTTATGATGACAAGCTCTATGACATTATTGACATTTCATTCAAACAAAACCTCAGAAATAGCACCACTGAAGCATCTCTTACAACAGTAAAGGATAATCAACATTAGAACAATATCACATAATTACCTACTCGCCATTTTTATCACTCATTACTATAATATACACTATAATCTATAATAGTCTACATAAAGTTTTCTTTTGCTAATTCTACTTTACATGTTACATTTTCGTACAATAAACTAGATGTATCTCGCAAGACTGAGTTGTATATGGCTTTACACCCTTACGACATTTGACAATCACCCGGACCCCCTGACACATCCCTAACTTGTTGTTTGACCTTTTTGCTACATCGTCTCATCAAACTTCGACTTCTCGGCTTGTGTCGATTCCCCACCCCGCAGTCCTCCGTCAAGAAGTGTTGATAAGACGGACTTGATGGGTTCTTTGTAGGCGTTCCTCCCCGGCTGCTAGAAGGAGGAGGTGTGCCACTACCCCCACTGGGTGGGGTTGGGGATGTCGAGGGTCCAAAGAAGCAAATACCCCCGGATGATACGCCTGGAGAAATTGGTGGTGGCAATGGTGTAGATCCAGGTCCAGGTGACTTGGATCCTGTTCCCGCATGTGCACTTGACCTTCGTTTCAAAGCCGTGACATCTCCATCAGCACCCGGTAGTAATTTTGAAAGGGGTAAGAAGCTCCGAAATACGTCGCGAATGTTTATATCCTCTTTGGCTGAGCAGTCAACGACTTTCACCCTAGAAAAAAATAAGGAGTGACACTCTGACACGGCTTTGATTTGATTTAGTATAGTTACCTGAGCGATGGCCAGTTACTCTCAAGCCAGTCACACACTTCATCATATTGAACGTCTCGGTTGAGTAATCCCACATCTATTTTGTTTCCAGCCACCACAATGGGAACCTCTTCAAAGTCTGCCCTTTGTTCCCGAATCTCTTCAAATAATCCCTTGACCAGTTCAAAGGTAGCCCTGCTCACCACAGAGTAGGTGATTAAAAAGGCATGTGCAGTAGCGATGGAGAGACGTCGCATGGCTGGAAACTGAAGATCACCGGCCGTGTCCATAATATCCACTTTCAAGGTCACAGGACCAAAGTCGTACTCTTGGTTGTATAAATCCTCCACAGTTGGCTTATATTTTTCCGAGAATGTGTTGAATAGGAATCTCTTGACTATGGCACTCTTTCCGACGCCGGCGTCCCCCAGGGTGACCAGTCTGATCCGCTCGTAATCTCCCATTTTCAATTAATTAGTGTAATGTAATCAGTTTCTTCTTCCAGCAGTGGTTGATTCAAGTGGTCTCCAAATACTTTCCTGTACCCGCATCACACCTTGTACATCACCTATGAGCAAAAAAGCATTGTATTATTAACAATAATTACTAATGCATCTTGTTTCTTTATACGGTTGCAGTGAGGCTGCACAATGCTGAGAGAAAGTAGAATCATGGATCCCATCTTTTCGAAGTGAAAGCGGGCATAAAGGGAAAAGTATTAGAGGAAAGTGAGGCATAATGGTGGTCTGAAGGAAGGTTGATAATGTAAAATGACGCCCTGAAGGAGTGAGGCATTCAATTGCAGTCATAATTCAGCTTATCTTTAGCTTCTTTTATGGTCATTTAGCGCTTTATATATTAAGGGCTTTCTCTTCGCGTCGAGTCAACCTTATTCGCTTTCCTCTTGCTCTTTTCGCAATATCCATTTACATTACGCACTTCAGAATAGTGTTATTGTTATGTTATAATCTATGTTGCATAACTTTGTGTTCTAAGCTATAACAGATCAAGGGAGTAAGACATCAAAAGATGAAAATGGAATGAAGCATATTTACTAAAAGTAGATATTGCTTTTGCTACATCGTGCTGCTTTTAATAACAGTTTAACCCATTCAGGTCAAGGGGAGGGATGGTTTTTGCAATCCTTCTATTCGAAAATGTCTGCTCAGCAGTGCAGAAATTATTTAGGAACTGAAGGTTGTACATTGTAACAAGAATAAACCTAAAATCATACATGCAAAATTATTTTCTTATGTCTCAAGACTCCAGATATAGAATAGATAGATAAGTATACCACTTTCTCTCCCGTTTAATTTGTGGAACGATAAAAATACAAGACTTTGTGCGATTTAAAATTGCGTTGAAGGATACAGGGAAAGTGAGTGAAAGCAGGATATAGTTGAAAATTCTTACAGAGAAATGACTTCACTTCCATTTTTCACATTTCAAGTTTCCATATTAAGGCAATAGCGTATAAAACAAATTGAATATTAAGACTGAGCCCTTCCCGGCGGGTGGGCAGGGAAATTAATAAACAAACATGTGATAATGACAGTCAAATTAAGTTGTTCCTTTTATGTCATGTCGCAAGTCCTTTGAAGTGAAGCCCGCAGCGGGAGTGAAAGGAAGGACTTAACAATCTGCCTTGCCTTGAGTTGACAGCAGTGCTTGGATTTAAATTTTAGTTTGTCCTCATTTAAGGTGGCAAAAAGTCGGAAGGAAAAGAAAATCTCAACTTGAATGTGCTATAAAGCTACAATAATAATTGAGACACGTTTCTACAATATAGCCAAGACCAGGCTTAAAGCAAACCCTCTATGGTGTTACCAAGATGATGGATTGAAAACTGTCCCCCAACGATTGAGTTGCCATATCATTCTATGGCATTTACTTAAGCATCCAGTGACAGTTGAGCGAAGACGTGGAGAGTAGCCTTCAAGCGTCATCTTGCTTTCTCAACTTTCATTTCCTGAGAGTGCTTTTAAAACTACGAGATCATTTTCATAATTAGCTACTTCAATTCAAGAGCAACAATGCCTCTTGGGTCTTCTTGGAACAACTGTGAACTGATTTCCCTCCCACACATGCATAGTTCTTAGAAGGAATTCCTACGATTGAAATAAAATAGACTCAAAATTTATTTTACATTTCTTTTAGTGCTGAATGCAATGAAATATTAGTTTTCAAGAATAAATGAGGTGTATGAAGCAATGTCACCCTCTCCTGTCAATTCTCTAGCGTGAAAAAGTGAAAGCCTGAAGGCTTCTTTTAAGGTGATATATTGGCGTTGGTCAAGAAATCCTTGAAAAATGACAACGAGTGTGAAAGGTCAGCCCGCTTCTCACAAAATGAAATAACTAAAGTGAAGAATTTGTGAAGCTTTGTTCCATAGCATGAGAATTAGTAATATACTTATATACTGCATTTACAATTTTGGTCATACTTCAACAACAACAACAACAGGTTGTGCATTCTGCTAGGTTCCAGATTATTACTTCTACCATGTGTGAATACATTTTACCGAGAATTGTGTCTTTGCTTTCTCTTTACCTTGCAAACGACAGGAATTGAATGAAAACGCTTTTTATCTTCTTGTGGTGAATTCGCGTGGAATATTTATGGAGCGAATGGATGGGGAACGATTTTCACTAATCTTTTAAAAGAAAGACAAACTACAAGGGCTCCCACCTTATCTATCCCTAAACTCCGTCGTACCCATAACTTAATCAAACATTGTGTAAAAGCACGATGATTTCCCTTGAGTGTCACTTATTTTGGTCGGACTGGAGCCGCTGAATAGGTAAATCTTTTCAAACAAACGTGCCAATTGATTTTTGGTAACGGTGTACCCCCACCATGTCCATCAATCTGTTTGTTGCTGCCAAAGAAAAAATATTTGCTTTCTGTAACAAGTCTCTGCTTACGTACGAGTTTGAGCTGTTACAATAAAAGGAATGGAAAAAGTTCAAAGTGAAAGTTGAATTTTGTATAGAGTCAAATAAAAATAGAATCAGCATTATTATTTCGAAGAAGATTGTTTGCGCTTGGAGGAGACTCCAAAGAACTTGAATACCTTACTGTCGGCATGTGATTTATATGGTAGGAAAGCCAGTTTTAAATTCCCATTATTGAAATTATTTTTATTGCTTTCTCTCTTACCTACAGTTCTGCAATTTGGATGAATTGAGGGTAAGGTGAAGTAGAGTTTAGATATTCTGAATTTTTACATGCCTTTCTATGTGTTTGAAATAAATAAAAGTACTGAATAAATAAATGAGTGAATACAATCCTGCTTAGCTTGGATAAGATAAAACATAAGGCATCTGTCCGTCTATTTCATATCCCTTGTTGTCGAACATCTGAGCTTGGAGAAAGTTAATGCTGAGAATAAAACCCTAGGTAATTAAAGAGAAGAAAGCAGTTTCACCACTTTCATTCTTCTTAAAAAGTTTTCCTTTGACTGTTTTCCTTTGCTTAGTTATGGAACATCTAAAAAATTTACATGTAAAGCAGTTTCCTACATCCCTAATTGCGAACAACACGGTTACTTGAATGCACTGTGATGAGGCAAAAACAGAGGAACATAACAGAGGAATGAGCCTGAACACTGAACATCTTTGATCAATACATCAAACCATGCGTGGGAATGAAGCTTTCACTCTATTCTTTAGTTTTTTTCTGATTTATGATAATGATGATGAAAGAAATATAATATTACCTGTTCGTTTTGTGTGCATAGTAACCGTAGAACTCAAAATTGAAGGCCTGTATTCATAAAACGAATAAATTGGCTTATTACGTTTCCTAATCAATTGTCACAATAGTTTAGACCTTGGACTTCAGTTATGTGGGAGTTCACCGCAGCCAATTTGACGACGTGGACGTGATGAGAAAAATTTGAAGTAGGTAGGTCGAAGAAAAGATGTTGCCCTGAATTGAAATGAAATTGAATTCATAACAACAGAGAGGGAGAGGGAGAGGAAACCTTGAGGAGGAAGAAAATGCATTCAGAAAGAAAGTGAACTTTCTCTTCTGTATTTTATCACGGTCATGGAAGCTGGGTTGCGTCCCTCGCATTTCCGTCTTGATTTAATTAACGTCAATAAAGTGATATTAAATTGTGTCAGACTGCCTTAGCCCTATTACACTTTCACCGTTCTTCGCAGAGGACGAGGGAAATGGATGAATCAGTCAGTCTTTTTCACAGTTAGTTAGGGGAAAACTTTTTATTCCTATAAAATATCTGTAAATTCACTGAACCAATTTTTTCCCTTCCCTCCTTCCCACTTTGCAGTCTTTTGTCGTGGGCGATTTTCTTTTTTGAACAAAGCAGAATGATACATAGATATAAGGAAGTAAAGCAATAAAAATGTGGGACGAGAGAGAGAGATAGAGACTGATTGCGGTTTGAATGAATGAATGAATGTATAATAGGTTCTCATTCTTTTCCAATCTTCTTTGCGTTTTAGTCAATGTAGAAAATATAAATCTAATCATTTATGAATTCTGTTGAACTTTAGGAGAAAAGGTCGCTACTCAATGGATACACCAGAAGAGAGCGTCTAACAAATTACATATGAAGATGGAAAGCAAATTGATGACATTCGATTCATGCCTCAGTTCAGCTCCCTATACACTCTTATTATCTATGCAGGGATGGAATTTGCCACACATATAATGAAGTAAAAAAGTGAAGTTCATTATTTTCCGGCTATGTAATCTAGACTATACACAGAAAATAAGAGAAAGCAGGTTTTGTTGCAAACATGCCAAACTTTTCTTTTCGCCAATTACACGATCCCGGTTCACTGAATTCCTCTCGTTTTTCTCATCCGCTAATTGTTCTTTCTAAACTAAAATGCTATAGGCGTCTTTCATTTTCTCCAGACTACGATGGATCATGATGATGAGTCTCATACAGTTAGATAAGAAAATCTCACAATGACCAAAAACTTATTGTACGGATTTGTACTTTATAATAATAAACGTTGTATCAAATTTCTCCTTTTAACAATGTGGAATGACAGGACGATTAGGTACGTGTTGGGCATGATGACGCTAATGAATTTTTAGTGTATCAAAAGAATCTTCCGGTCGAAACATTGTGAATTGTGACCCTTGGGCAGGGAAGCTGGAATTTCTGCTCCAATTGCCTAAGAAACTTTTCCCCTTTTGTTTCTTTCTACCCTTGCCATTTTTGTACTTCATTCTACAGTTCTGACCTTTCCATCCTAGCGCAGTAGTCATTTAACGGTTCAAAATTCTGCTGGGCCCGGATGTTGGATGTGCAAAAGCGAAGACTGGGAGAGTATACAATAATTGTATGTGAAGAAAGACATACATAGATCATTGTTTGAGAAAAGAAAGATCAAATGATTGGACAAAATATTAGAACTTTGATGATACCTACGCTGCCTCTATACCGTTGCTCAAATATTGAAACTTAGTTCAGTTGGCATTTTTTCTTTCCTTCCTTTGAGGAATAAGGACAAAGCGAAATTTCTGTGACCTTTGAAAAGTCGTGTGGAATTTCAATTCCAATAAACTGGAAGCTTGCGTCAGGCTCTATAGAGAGAAGCTCTTTTATTCTGAAACATAGAAAAAAGACTCGTTGCAGAACCAAATGAAGGATGCATAGTTCTTTACTGTGCGAATACATTGAATAAATCGCAATTGCATAACTAATTTTCCGTCCAATTGATATTTGTCACGCGAGTAATCACTATGATAATGACAATTAAATGTTGTCAGCAAAAGTAATCCGACAGTAGAAAATAGAAAAATAGAAGCCTAGGTTATGAAAGTGCATGGATGCATGTAAAGACGAAATGATAACAAAATGACCCCTATGGGACATGCAAAATACCCTGAACCCATCCAGACGGAGGAGATAAAGTAATAACAATAATAACAACTGTTGGAAAATGTCGGATGCGACTGGAGTGAAGAAGAAAGTGAATTGATTTTTGGTATTTCGTTCAATTACTTGCATTCCATGAATGCCTGCCTACTTCACAGTTCCACGAGTTTACTTTATGTAATTCCTAATGGACAGTGGATGTGTTGTATGATATCCCACATACTTTACGTTCCTTGTTCTCTTTTTATTTATCTAATTCGCTCCTGTTTCATTTGCTCACATATTATGTCTGACTTTGATGGACGAAGGTGCTGTTGGTAGACGGAAAGAGGATTGCAAATCCAAATGTACGAAAGCACATGAACAAGCAATAGTACAAGCCCAAGTACATTGAACATTGTCAATAAAATAATCAAGTAGTTGGAATTGCTGAACTGGAACTTGAGTTGACAAGCCAAGTAAAAGCAAAGGCAAGGCGAGCAATCATGTCAGCTTCCTTCCAACATTTCAAACACAGTCTCCTTTATGTCAACCACGGTGAAAGTGGTGGTGGTGGTGGTGGTGGTGAAAGTCACAAAAGCAATTTTAGCCTTTGACGCCGTCAATGCTATACTTGCTGCTATCATCATTTACTCCACTTCCATCCAACCAACCGACCAAAAAGTGAGTTAAAGTTACCAAACAAACACTATCCAGTTACGCATGAGAAGAACAGCACTTCGAATGAAGATACCATCAAATTGGAAAGTAACTCAAACCAAGTGTGAGAACGAGAGGATTGAAATTTTCACATGACTATTCATGCCATAAAGGAATCTCCTTCTCTCTTTTATGATTTGTTAATGATATCAAACTACCTGCTTAACAAAGCAGTCAAAGGAATGTCAATATACGCTATTCAACACGTTCTATCTGGCAGAAGTTATAGGAGGCAGCCGTGCGGGTGGACTAGGAGAAGAAGAATTTTAGATTTCATTGACAAAAGATATTAAGTTTCCCATTTTGACAATTGATACCTGGCCTTGACATTTGATTTGTCTTTTTGCTAGGATTTTGCCCCACTAGCTACAACTAGTCACCACAAAAATATCACCCAATAGTCAGTAGCTATCTAGCTGTCCAGAGAAAATTTTCACCTTATGCAAGGTGAAAGTGAAAAAGCAGGTGTCTAACACAATCCTATACCACGTTACGTTTCTCTTGTCCATCGCGAGGTAAATGGGTTCAAGGCTAGTTCAACAACTAATAAATTCCCAGTGGAAAGGTGAAAATTTTATTAACCACGGCGTTTAACAGTCCTTTACTGGAAAACAATTCAAATTCAAAGGAACAAGTGTCTTGTTCTCACTACCATCAAAAGAACCGAATCCTAACTCTTCTGTGGTTTAGTCTACAATCTGCGGTCATTTAGTAGTCTGAAAACTCGGGAGGCGAATGTAAAGTATCCTTTACTTACATAAGCTCTAGGATTTACGACCGTTTCAACTTTATCCCAATTGGATGAAATAGCTTTTCTCAATCGCACGACCGCATCTCCCTCGTAAACTGACACTTTACGCTGTGTCATTTAAACTTTCCACTCAAAACACTTTGTCAAATGTGCTATCGCGGTGTCGGTGGTGCAGCAGCAGGAGAGGAACTGATTGTAATTTTTAGAAACTTTTTATATACCTTTTCCAGAGTTAAGACTCTTCTCTCCCTCTGCACTTGTGCAAGATGGATCCAACTGCAATTAGTTTGTTTAAGAATTAATTCCAGAAGAGTGAGCTTGGAGAGAAAACAGAGAAAATTACACTCGTCTCTCTGCTTCTTTCTCGTCTTATGGAAAGTGGATTGTGTCAATAAATAGGAAAGATTCACTCGCCTTTAAAACAGAAGGCTCCTGTCTCTCACTTTCTTCTTCTTATTCTGAGACGTGTAAAAATGACTGAGTTATGGTAGTTTGTCTAAAAAGGGAAAGCCGAGACTTAAAAAGCGAGGCTTCTGTTCTTTCTCCAAACCCAGCAGGCACAGGCACCTGACTCCAAGCCCTGTCTCAAATCAAGTGAGTAACAGTAAGTGGGAGAAAGTTACCTATCTACTCTCTCTTCTCTCAATCTCTCTTCATCTGAAGAACAACGAGACGAGGAGCTTACTTATTTTATTTTACGTGATGTGCAGAAAGGGAGTTGAGTTGAAGTTGAAATCCTTTTACGCGTCCCCCAACAACAAGCTGCTTTCTCTTTGCCGTAAATACGTACATGATGATGATGGGTGGTCTTTCTCTCTTCCCTTCACTCACTTTTCTAGCCTACCTGCTTTCTCCTTGCTTTGATTCCTTCTCAACTCAACTCTCTACCCTCTCAAACTGTTTTGGGATAAATATGCTTTTTAGTCTCTCTTTATAAATCAGAGAGGATGTGATGATGGAGTGAGTCATGAGGGCATGCTTTTTAATGTTATAAGAGGGGGGGGACATGTACTTAACATGTCTCCCCTGACACTTTGGTGCCAAAGTATGACACTTGTCTTGTACATACGTATTCAAAGTTGAGCATAGACTTAGTCATGTAAAATATATAAATAGGTCGGGTCGGGGGGTTTGTCCTGTACAAAAACAGACCAGCAGTCAATACAACTCTCTCTCTCTGAACCACAATCATTTTGCTGCATTCACCACCACCACTACCACTTTGCTGGTTTCCTTTGTGAAGTTGATAATTCAATTCTAGAGCATAATCTGTACAAAATATAAATGTTAACTAAACCAAAGCATGGAAATGGGACCCACACTCCTCATTCTTTCATTCACACATCAACGAACCCACAAATAATAGAGAGAGCGGAGAAAGCGTAGATTTGTTTACGCGAATGTGTCTCAATTCGCTCGCCCGTTGGGAAAATCACAGTCGGTGGTATGGCATTTGTCAAAATGAAATGACGACTCAATGTATGTTGTCTCGTGACGTTCGTCGTGACAATAATGTATTTATTTTTTATGAACCAGATTCAAATGACAGGTGCAAGGGAAGGAAAACAAAACACAGAAAAAAGGGAATTCACTTTGAATAATGGCAACTCGAGATAAAATTACCACAGTTTGACGTCTTTTCTGCAGAAAGAAAGTCATAAAAATCGATTGAATTATAGGTTGACTTGTCTCAACACTTTAACGTATGAAGATACGTGTGAAGAAAAAAGAAAAAGAGGCATTTCTTGGGCTATGAAATCTACAATTCTAATAAAAGTCACGCATTAAATTCACACCTAAAAACAAGAAACAAGAAAAATGTTTTTAAACTTCGATTCATCTCTGGAATATCAAGTTTTAGTTTTCTTTTATGTAACTCAAAAAGCATAAATAAAGCATGCATCTTCTGTCTGAAACTGAAATTGTATAAATTCCGTAAAGTCTGCAGCAACTTTCTATACGAGCTTTGACGAGTGAATGAAGTTTAATCTACTTTTGTCCTTAGCAAATAAAATCCATTTCAGATTTCGCTGTGTAATCCCAACAGCAGTAATTAAGACTAATGAACACATACCGCACCAGAAATGTAATTCTTTGTTTAATTTATCTGGCTTCGAAATGATCTGCGAAAATAGGCCCTATAAATGAATGGGAGACTGAATGAAGTGAAGACGGTCTTTGCGGTCACACAGGTAGCATGGAAGTAAAGTACTTAAATGAGAGACACACACAGAAGTCGCTGAGCAAATACTGTATGATAGGATTATGTAGGTAATCGCATTAAGTTGGCGAGAAAGGTTCGTGTTTCAGGCTTTGGGATGAGTATCAGAATTTCCAAAGCCTTGTATATATATCGCACGATATCACAAAGGAAGGCAATGCAACGTGTTCGTGGAAGGTAATGTAATGTAGTGCAATAGGGCTAAAAGTTGCTTTACGAGTTGACCTTAATTCCCCTGTAATCTTCATTTTACGATAATTAGAACTCACCGCAACACAATGCAAACCATTATTTCCGTAGGAAGAGAGAGAGATGCAGGACCGTCTAAATGCCAAGGGAAAGTCAATTTCTCAGAATCGTCCATCTACACTTTCACTTCGACTTCTCCAGGTCCGTTTAACTTACCTACATCATTTAATTATAAGGAGGAGGAAGGGGTTTGCTCTGCGAGATCATGTAACTCTTGTACAGAAATCCATTTCATAAACTTCTCCACTCACTCACACATAAGAAAACTTTTCCATCATTATTTCACGTCTTAAAAGAAAGAAAGCTAAGGAAGACGAAGAATAATGCATCTTCTCATTATTTTAGAAGTTTTCATCCTGCGACATCTAAGAGAAAGTCTGCGCACTGCTTTCCCCATTCCCAGTTCAAAGGATGTGGGAAAGTGAAAGTTTGGGCCAAAGGGTACGCATGCAGAGTGAGGAGATTTTGGCTTTCTCCTTTTTTGGGGTATTTCAATTATTCACCAGATTGCGACGCGATGGTTAAAAAGTGAAAGTAAAACTAAATTAGTCGATCTAATTGAGTCTGAGTGATATCGACAATTTCAAGACTTATTTCCTGTATATATGTGAATTTTAACAGATTAAAACATTCATTGCAGAAATCCTCTTCTTTTGAATAGTTTGCACTTTCATTCTCACAAAGGCAAGGAATTTATAGGCAAGGACCAAAAAAATGCCAGCTTAAGTTCCATTACAATCTCTATCTCATCTCATAAATATTGATAAGTTGTTACAGCAGAACACTTTTTCCTGCCCTTTCACAAAATACGTTACATGTTCTCTCTTTTAGTTCCCTCGCCGGTGATCGTATTTATCCCTCATTTGCATTTGTATTAGAAACATGAATGTATTTTAACTCAAGCTTTGAAAATGGAAAAAAGAAAGCGATTATTTCGCTTGAGAGACGTGGAGAAAAAAGTACTTCCTGGAAAAGGTTCTCTTTTTGTCACGTTTCTGTAACACAACTTTCTTCTTTCCTGTTTGAAAAATCGCTGAACTGAATCGACTCCTCATTCTAGTTTTCCTTATTTTATTTCGTAATTGTTTTGCATACAAATAATACGATTCAAGACAAAATTCAATTTTATTAATTAAGTATACTTAGTTTAGTTTATAGTGTGCATTAAATGCATTAGATCCATACAAATTAACTTGTCGAGTAAGTTTTCTCTCGTTGTTCAAAAGGTACATGCAGGCTGAAAAAGAATCTTTCTAAGGGTTGCTAATAAGGATGATTTAACAATGTTAATCCGACAAGCCTTTCACGACTAATCATCATCACGAATGTTTGCATTCAATAGTATAAATATGTAGTAAAAATAATTACTCATATAAATGTCCACATAACAATTTCAAATACAAATGATTTCAAACGTTATTGTGTACGTGACTTTATCAATAATAGTACTGAATTGATAGTATGTAGTAAGATCTTTGTTTCACCAAGTATAACTTACATAAGTTGTATAGTAA
>JAQIWU010000033.1:0-49105 GCA_034696445.1 Isotomiella minor
CTATTGGTGACTTGGCACGTTTCCTTATTTCCATCCAATACCCTCAGGGTCATCAGACTCCTTTTATCTTTAAGACATGTCAGATTTCGCTCAGCTCGTGTACCCTTACTATCGTGGGATTTGCATCTGTACCGAACACGACTGTTCCACTCCTGACATTTGTATTTGCTTTCTATCAGAGGACCATGGCTGTGACTGTCCATGCCACCAACCTATAATTCCACTTGACTACTTTCTCCTTCTTTGCTACTTTGGATCCTGTCCTATCTGATGGCGTCCTGTTTCAAAGCGTCGTGTGCAATTTATTGGCTAGTTTGGGTAACAAACGACAAAGCATCAAGTCAAGTGCCTAAATGACCTTCATGTATCACCTGCAGTTTGTCACCTTCTCCTACCTCATCGGGCTCGAGATCTTCAAGTCCAAATACCTCATCTGGAACGACACGTATTTGCAAGAATCAAACTATTACTGTACCCTAGTGTCCTACGTCTCCATCGCGGTTGCCCTTGTCGGATGCATCTTTGTCAAGTGTGGAGTCTCCCACATCATTTGTTTCGTGCTGGTAATACCCAAAGCCAAATTCTATTTTGAGTGTGCTTTTATCCTACATTTTTCAGTACATAGTGCCTTTGATCGGCGTCCTCCCTGCCCTCAGTATCTCCGGAATGGTCAAGAGCAAGGAGGTGAAGGTGAATGAGGTAAAGTTGAGGGACCTTGCGGGGATAGTCAACAAGTCCTATGTGGAAAATAACAGTGCACCGGATTGGCTGATAAGGGCAGAGACTGGGGTACCTAAACTTGCTGGAAATCATCATCCTTGATAATAATTAGCTAAACCAGCTTTGTTAATTAGCAATGCTGCGGAATATTCACATACAAAGACTACCAGGTCCTGTTTGGCTTCCACCGGCACGGTGTCAGCGGCTGCTCTCTGCACAACGCAACAGACAATCATAATACAAGCAGCGACGCCCACAGTTGGGAAGTTCCAAAGACTTGTTGCGCCAAAAAGAATTGTTTGGACGACCTTCACGAGTCAATTTCGATTCCCTTTAAGAAGGTCAAGATTCTCCTTACTGACGGCGTGGGTGATGAGGAGGAGCAGTGGGAGACTTCCTGGGAGAAGGAGAATTATGCCTTCTTTGGGAACTCGACCACAGACGAGTGTTTTCCGTACATCAATCCAGAGTTTAAAAGCCACAATCCAGATTGGGTGCATTTTAACGTAAGATGAAGTCAGACGTTTGTCGAAGGGTCAAACTAACATTTTCTTTTGAAGGGTTGTGGGAAGTACATCATCGAGCAGCGGAATGACCTCGCGACGTGGAACGAGTACCTTTGCACCCTCATGCTTATTGCGGCGATCGCAATGACGATTATATACGTCCGGACTTGCTTCCAACAGTTAGATGGTTCTGACTCCCAGTCTGAGCAGTAAGGATGACGAGACGAGAACCTTGGTATGGATTTGTATAAAGCCTTTTTTAAAGTTCCCTAGACCAAGACGACCCCTACGTTGTGGACATTCCCAGGATTTACTCTGAACTGGACCTGGTCCGCCTGGAGGACCAAGTGGAAAAGGACACCAAGGCGAATGAGAAGGCGAACTTGTTGATCCCCATCCCATCCAATTTTAACATCGACGAGTAAGAGGCTAAGATAACTTCTTCCAAAGCCCACAACAAGTCTTATTTTCAATAGGGTGTCGAAGAAAATGGCAGAGACAGGGGTCTACATTGGGGGACACACCATTCCAAGGGTAACATTCTCAGGGCCGGATGAAAAGTCACAATCCTCCCACTCCCAAGCCCGGTCCATTGGGTCCACGAGTTCCAGACATTCACAAAACATACCACATCCTGAAATAAAGCCAACAGCATCAACGGAAGGGAATAATGAAGGAAGACCTTCGATGCCTTGAATGATATGATATTGACATAATTTGAATTGCGTGTATGTGTAAATAAAAATGAAGCTTGATGAATCATAATTTGATGTGACAATTTATTCGCAATGCAGCCTTGATTACCTTTGATAAAACTGTCACGCATGCATGTCCCATTTTTTGTGAATTGTCATTGCTTAATTTAATGACAGCAAATTCGGCGTGGTCAACAAACAACCACAAGTGCAGTGAGGAGTGGGACAGTGTTTACGTGTGTGGAAAATTAATTAGTTTCAATTCAGGTAGTTAAAAAAAAGTGCAATTCTACCTTTTGCTACATCAGTTCTTTTCTTGGCGTCCTTGGCTTGTTGTCATTTCGACTCTATTTCCAAAAAATGCACCCGTTCGTTGGGGTTGCATGAACTGTTCAATACGTAGAAATTGATTAAACATGGACAACTACAAACAACGGCTCCTCTAAATCAAAGTGTCTCACACTGCCCCAAATGACCAAGTCCAATGACCCTACTCGTTGACAATTGAATGGTCAGACAGACTATATGAAAGTGTTTTTTGATAATTTACATAATTTAAAGAGACCAGAGAGAACCTGTTTTCAAAAAACCAACCAGACAAGGCAATAATGTGATAACAATGAGTGAACAATGAATGGATGTTAGCAAATAATGAATTTTGTTTGTTGGTTATTTTCCAGAGAAGATCTCTACAACCTACTAGAGTGTGCTTTTTTGTGGTTTGTCAGTTGAAATTGGCAATGTTTTGAGATTTGCACAGTTTTGACTTTAACTCCAAAAAGTATTTTCCCTTTTCCATTCAATTTTAGTAGTTGTTCATAGTTTTTCGAATCACGATGAACTTAAAATTGAAAGTACCAAGCTTAGGATTTTCTTTTCTACTTTTTCTCCTAATCCACGCTAGCATAGGGCAAAATGAGACTTCCTCGTCTACAACAACTACATCTTCTACTACAGTTCCACCTTCTACGAGTGCATCCACTACTACGACTTCTACTACTGCGACGACCACAACCACCACACCTCCAAAAACTACTGTGACGACGAAGGCTACCGAGTCTCCACCACCCCCTCCTCCCTCTTCTTCTACCACTACAACCACGACCACAACGACCACCCCAACGACGACAACAACAACAAAAGCCACTACCACCACTAAACCAACGACGACGACAACCACAACAACAGCACCACCCCCACCACCCGACCCCTTAACCAAGTCGGAAGAAGAGACCGTCAAACTAGGCCCAGTGGTTAAAACAACTTCAGGTCAGCTAAGACCCGCCGTTCTGGAGTCGAGGAATGGCCGAGAATACTACGCCTTCAAGGGAGTCCCTTATGCAGTTCCCCCAACTGGGAACTTGAGGTTCAAGGTCCCTGCTCCAGTAACCACGTGGGAAGGTATGGATTCTATAAGAAAGCCTAAAGTGTCTCAAAATTCATTTAATTCCATATAGGGGTGCGAAATGCGACGACCTACGCTTCCTCCTGTACGCAGTACAACCTCCTCACTGAGGAAATTGAAGGGGATGAGGACTGCCTTTACATGAATATTTTCACGCCAAAAGTAAGACAATGCAACAAACAATTGACTTTCACTTAAAAATATGTCTTATATTTTTCAGCTTCCTGGAAGTACGACTAAGCCCTTCCCTGTGATTCTCTTCATCCACCAAGGTACACGCATTATGCAAGATGACAACTCTTCGATCTAATTAAAGTCATTTAACTCTTTCCAATTGTTAGGAGCGTTTATGTTCGGCAGTGCTCAAGATTACGAGGCAAAGTACATGATGGACGATGACGCCGTTCTCATTACTTTGGCGTAAGTTAATTTAAATATAGATTAGTTGTAGATTCTGTCATGATGATGAGATGAACCATAAGATTCCTATGATTTATCTTTAGGTACCGATTGGGGTCCTTTGGTACGAAGTAGTGACTTTGACTTACAACATTGTTGGCAATAACTTAATTTATTTACATAGGTTTCTTGAATACTGAGGGTGACTCTGACGCCTCAGGGAATATGGGACTCAAAGATCAAGTCTTAGCTTTGCAGTGGATTCAGGACAACATTGCAGCCTTCAACGGGGAAAAGAATTTGGTCACTATTTTTGGGGAATCTGGTACACAAATATGTAACTTAATTTGGTCAATATACAACTTTATTTTTCTGTCCTTAGCTGGAGCAGCTTCGGTACATTATCACCTGCTGTCTGACAAAAGCAAAGGTATGGAAAGCAGATATACCATAGCAGATATAGCAGATATGGAAAGCAGATATACATATACCATCTAAAAAAAATAGAAACCTATGCATTTTATAATTTGTGGCGTCCCATTAGGCCTCTTCACAAGAGCCATTAGCAGCTCAGGTACTGCACTCAGCCCCTGGGCCTTCACAAGGAACCCTAGACAAAACGCCATCAAGCTAGGCACGATGCTCAACTGCCCCACAAGCGTCATGTATGAACTCGTCATTTGTCTTCAAAATGCAAAAGCGTACGATTTGGCAAAGAAGCATCAGGAATTCTTTGAATGGGGAAGTGATCCCATTGCCCCATTCGCCCCTTCGGTAGAGAACGGTGGGGGTGGGGACCAGGACTCTGTCTTCCTCCCGGATACACCGTACGCCCTAATGAGGAGGGGGAAGATCAATGATGCCGTCCCCTGGATGCTGGGAGTTGTGGAAGATGTTTGTTTGTTAGGTAAGAAAAGCTATACACTTTTGCCGAGCTAAAGTCTTGTAAAATTCCAGATGCCTGGAGCGTCCTTCTGGACCCTCAACTCTTAGCCGAAATGAACCAAGACTGGCATCGTGTCGCCCCACTCGCCTACACATATCGCGACACAGCCTTGGAACCTGACGCAGTGTCCAATCAAATCCGTGCCTTTTACTTCCGGTCCAAACCCATCGATAAGGACACAGCGGGGAATCTGACGAACCTCTACTCCGACCGTCTCTTCAACCACGGGACTCGGACCTCCGCCCTCCTTCACGGGAAGTACAACGAAGCCGTCCCCCTCTACCTCTTTGTCGTGGGCTACCGGGGGAAAGAGTCTCACATGAAGTTTCTCAACTTCACCGAAAACATCGGAGTGTCCGAAGGAGATGAGCTCCAGTACCTCTTCAACATGGGGAGGTTCGATGAAATTGGAAAGGCCGATAAGGACGCAGACTTTTCAAACAAGTTTATCAAACTCTGGCTCTCCTTCGCCCGAGAAGGGGTTCCCAGTGGTACTTGGAGCGGGACTAAGAACAAGTGGATCCCTGTGACCCCTGAACAAGTCAAAGGCGACGAGGCCCTTAGGTTCTATCGACTCGATCAAAACTGCTCCTTCGTAGACGAGCCCTTCACCGAGAGGATGAGCTTCTGGGACAATCTCCCACTGAATGAGCTGAACCATGAAATTTCTCCCTACAGAAGTGACGACGTTATGGGCGGAATGAGTATGAGTGACATGATTTGATGATTTCGACAAGGTGTTTTTATTTAAGGTAAATTAAGTTTTAAGACGACGATAGGTAGTAAAAAATTACATACAAGGTAAATAAATGACATGACTCGACTCTTCTAAAATGGAAAAACTATTGCTGACGAAAAATTGCAGTGCGGTAAATTGTAAAATACAGCGATTTTTTTTTATAGATATAAGGTTTTTGTGCAATATACGAAATACATTCCGGATAGTTTGTGACATTTCATTTGTTAAAAATTGATCATTCATCATCAATAATCAATCATTTATATAGGTTCTCTCTCTTTTTGTCTTAAAGCAAGTCGGTTTGGTTCTGTTCGGTTTGTTTGGCTTTATATGCGTTTGATTATGGGTATTGTTAATTACAAACTATGAAATATCCTAATTTACTTTACAATAAATAAAACGATCGTGTCTTCTTCATTTACTTTCTCTTCTTTCCCTTCCTTCGTTCCATTAGAGTCTTCTTAATCTTATGTATGTATCACAGGGAGAAATTGTGTGGGTGTATGTGGTCACGAGACGATGATTAGCTACTTATATTCTATATTATTATTGGATTGATGTATTGGACACAGGTTACGTTTATACAGTCATCAATATTGATGACAATGTGTGTGAGAGAGAGAGTACTTTGATGATACGAGACTATTATGGCATGGCAAGTATAAAGGTATTGTTTTGAATCACTACAAAAAAGAGTATGGAATGAATGAGAACATTACGATTTCAAAAAACTACTACACACACATCATTCCTTATGACACCCAAAAGGCTTTGTACATTTGATTCCACTTCCTCTACACATAAAAAAGGGTTGATGAGACAAACTTAAGACAAGAGGGTCTGAAAAAGCTAATGAATTTTGGTGTAAGTCTGACTGTAATTCGATTTTGGGTCGGTTTTTGGAAATGGGGAAAGTCTCTACTGCAAATCCACTAAAACTTTCTCTTTTAGAGACTCGTTTGTCGTGAGCAGGACACATGGTGAAGATTCTGTGAAGGTGGTGGTGACTCAGATGAAGGATGACTTTGCAGAGATTGATTTGGGTCAGGAGGATTAGTGCCTCCTCCGAACTGAAGAAGGTGTTGTTGTTCTGACAAAATAGTATTACTTTCTCCAAGTCCACCTTCCAACTCTTCTTCTTCCTCATCATCGTCGTTTGCGTTGGTGTTGTCCACGTTGACGAGTGGTGGGACTTCACCTTCACCGGATAAATCTCTCCGTAATGCGTCCACCCCTTGGAGAATCCTCTTTATATGTCCAATCTTGGTCACGCCAAGCTCTCTCAGATCGTTTCGTTGGAGTGTGAGGAGTTCAGAGCCTTGGATGTCATGTCGGAGGAAATTAGTTTTGTAGTCGCCCAACTGGAGATTTTCCAACCACTCTCCCACCTCCAGTGCTGCCCATTTGTCCACTGATTTCACTTCTAGACACACAGAAAATAAAATGATGACAACTGCCATCTTGATGGATAAACGTATTACCAGTGGAAGACCCCATTTCATCACTGAACCCATCCGACGTTGGTTCTGGACAAATGCTCACAATGCTACTGCTACGAACCTCGGGTGCTTTCACACCTTTCTCCTTGTCCTTCTTGTCCTTCTTGTGGTGGTGGAACTTCAACTTGAAGACACCTTTTGACGTGGTATGACTGTGACTTGGGTTGGAGTGATGACGTTGCTTTTTCTATAAAAAGTTATAGCCTTTTAGCTTGAGAATCACGCTTTGAAGCTAAGCTTTGAAACAACATGCTATACACACATTTAAAAGAGGTTTCACAAGTCAAGGCATTAATGAACAAAACAATTAAGGCGGACAGGAAGAGAGGAGCGTCACACAACAGGCAGGGGGGCAGGCGATCTTTCAATTTTGTGTAGAAGAAGAAGTAGTAGAGGTTATGAAGCAGAATTTCACATCACATTTTGAGAAGATATGTAGGTATTTAGTTGGTACATAGATGAGAAAGGCACACAGACGTAGTTTTGTCACAGGTAAGCTACCTCATCTCCTCCCCCTTCCTCCTTCGAAGATGAGGTCGTCGTGGGTGTTGGACTAGGCGTGAGGGAAGAGGCGTGTTTCTGCTTCTCTTCCCAAGCTTTCAGGGATGATTCTAGAGCCTGGACACATAAAAAGAGAAAGTTTTAGGTCGTAAACTCCAGTGTCTCATCTTATCCTAGAGCATCTCATCTCATCTCGTGTGGTGGTGTCACCACCTCAATAGAATTTTGACAGACTTTCACCATCAAACACAAACTCAGTATTTACTTTCACTCCTCTCTCCCGAATCCCAATTCTAATACTGGCAGTGTGACATTCAATTCAATTTATCGAAATATTGTTGTTGGTGGCAGTCAAGTCCTGATGTGATGACGATGGCAAAGATAAACAGTAATATTGACAAAGTACTTTACTTTAGGGGAGAGAGAGATGATGACTCTACATAAGACCTTGTGGATTTTATTTTATAACCCATAAGAAAGTTGAGTAAATAAGTCCTCCTCGTCGTCAGAAGGAACTTAATGGCCCTGCTGTACATACAAACATGGAGGAGACAGCTTAGTTTACATTCTCTCTAACGACGAGGACGAGGACATGAAATCAAGTCAACCGACTTTATAGCTTTCTCCATTACAAAGTTAGAGACTAGGCTAAGTATCTTTCTCCATTTCCATCAGAGGACTTCACTTCTTGACAGTGCTAATATTTGAAAAGCTAGAGAGAGACATTCTAGTATTTATCTCTGGGAAATGAGATGGTTTGTACTTTGATACATAAAATGAAGAAGAAAATTGGCAATTCATGTAAATTCAACGAACCAAACTAAACGGGTTAAGGCAGAGGAGTGAGTAGTAAAATTTCTCATTACACCCAGTCAGTCAGTCTCTCTGATCGGATCACTCACTCACTTTGTTCGGGGTGAAAGTAAGGTGAAAGTCGTTACAGAGAGACACTAAAGTTGTTACTTACCCTATTTCTACAAAGCATCCCAATTCGGTTTTTATGCACGATTCGTATAACGCCCGGGGGTTGGAGCCAAGCCTCTCCATCAACCTACAAAAAATTCCAATATTCAATAATATTTCAAGTAGACAAGCACACAACTTTGTTGCTTACTTGAATGGGAATGGGCTCCTCTCCCAAAATAGTAATCTTAATGGATTGACACTGTGCAATCCTGTGATGTTGCAAATTAATGAGTCTTGAAGCTGCCATTTGCATCGTGTCAAAAACAGCGACGACTTCAAGGATCTTGTCGTCAAAGGATGGGGCAAGGAAGCAGTCGTTCTCCTTCGTCCCTCCCCAAAAGTTTGTGCCACCCATGAAACTGGATAATCCAAAGACATAAGAAACTTAGCTTCGGAATGATTTGATGTTTTTTTAGTACCTTTGAATGTTGAGAATCACAATCCCTTGCAGACTTGGGAGTGGGAGTCGCTTCCCATCACACTCAAGCTGGACCCTTTGTTCCAGATTCTTGCAACTCTTCTGAAGGAACTCCTTGCCCCCAAGGACGCCATACCAGACTCGATTCCTTGTCCGACTCTTGCACTTTTCCGGATGCTCTGCCCTCTTCATGTGAAAGTCCAGGGTGATCTTGGCATCAATCCCGATTCCAAAGTAGTTGTTCATGACACACTTTTCTTCAAAACCAATCATGAGTTCCTCCTGCTCCATGTCAGGGTCCATGAGGGGGCTTGCGACGGCACAGATTGTGTCCGCGTTGGCCAGTAGAACCTTGCTCACCACACCTCCGGAAGCAATGGCGGGCCAGGAGGGGTCACTCACGAGGGGATTGACGATTGGGAGGGTCTTCCTCTTGACGTAGGACGACTTGTTGGGGGAGGAGAGACTGGAGTTGGCTATGGATGATGAGAAGGAAAAGCATTCCGGAGATTCGCTGCTTGCCCCTGACTTGGGAATCTCTACTTCCAAGGGTTTAAGCAGGGAGCCCATTGATATGCGTCGAGAAGCTCGGGGACTTGCCCCTCTCCCACCTAAGGAAGGTCCTCCTCCTAAAAGTAATCAGACAAAGTCATGAATTTGAATGAATTTTTCCCAATCAAGGAAATTAACTACCTGTGGGAGCTAAGAGGAAGTTATTTGGTCCACCAGATCCATCATCAAATACTGCAGCACTTGTACAAGTACTGGCCAGGGAAAAGTCTAGCTCCATATCGTCACTAAACTCCTCACGATTTGGAGTCTTGATCGGAGATGAGCTGGAGGGGGACTCGATTTCTATTTTAGGACAACCTTCATCTTCATTCAAAGCACCAGAAGATGAAGCCTTTTTCGCAGCCTCCTCCTCCTCCTCTTTGAGACACTCTTCACATTTTGCCACCGGTAGTGGATGTGGGATCTCCTCCAAATCCTCTGCAACCTCATCCTCAATCTCCAACTCCCCTGGAATGGAGCTGTTTGTGGAGGCGTTGGAAAGTTTTCTGTAATTTTCTTGGGTCCGAGGCACGGGTAAAGTCATGTCTTGTTGGAAATTTAAGTTGTGATGAGAGGAACAACAGGCTTCACCCTCTCCCACGAGGGGGCTTGGAGTATTTGTGGTATCCTCCTCGGTACAACTCCCACCCCCACTGTTGTTATTTGGTGAGAGTGGGGGGAGTTTGATCGTGGAGGTTTGCATCTCTCCGAGGAGGTGGATTTGATGGGCCGTCTCTTTAGCCAGAGCTTCATCCTGCTGCTGCATGGCAAGGGTCATGGGTCGAACGATGACGATGGGAGGGGGTGACGTCGTCTCATCCAGCGTCCTCTCGGCATGCTCGATGATTTGTCGCACGGCTTTCTTAAGACTGTTTGCCCTCAGCATGAGGACCTCCCTCTGCTTGAACGCCTTCTTCAGTCGTGAGGATTTCGTGGGGGAGGTTGGAGGGGACTTTGTCTCACCTTCTTCATCATCTTGGTCCTCAGATGGAGGTGGTGGAGATGATGGTGAGGTTTTGACAGTTTCATCATCACCTTCATCTCTCTCCATGCTTTCACCACCCTCCTCCTCTTCAGTCTCCTCCTTCAAGGTTTGAAGGAGGGAGTTCAACTTTTGACTCAGGTTGGCACATTTCTCATCTATCTCTGTGTCAGTTGAAGATGAACCGATTTTTCCAATCATGTCCCGAACTGTCTCACACAGCACTCTATAAATATCAATAGGGAAGGGTCTGAGAAAATGATGGAACGTGTGTGACAAAAGAATAATCATCACGTCTTCCTTTTTTAAAGGAATTTAAAGAGAAAGAATTGAATTGATTCCAATTGAATTGAATTGAAGGATGCATCAATGCCGAAAAAATAAAATCCTCAATCCTTAAAAATGTAATGTAGGTATGTTCGTTGTATTCCAATTGAGTCGCATTGCATTCATTCTTTGAGCACCCTAAGACGACGTAACGGTTGTATAACTTATGCATTCAGAGCAATAAGAAGTGATGTGAAAGTCAACTGGAAAGTACGAAGCCAACCCAAGGGAAAGGAAGAAAGAAAGTAGGCGAAATTATTTTCTTCTTCAACCCTGCCTTCGAGAGAACAAGACAATATTGAAGAAACCAAAAAGACGAACGAAATTACAACACAACCAAGGTCTAGGCATTGAGAGAAAGATTTCAAAAATTCAAAGTACAATTCGCCTACTTTAACAAAGAGAGAGAGGGTCTCCCAACTGCTTTCTCTTTTTTCAATTCAAGGCTCTTCTTTCTCTTTTCAATAGAATGGCATTCCACGTTCCACGTGTGCATCACACATTAAATAACATGTAACAAAGTTGCTTTGAAATTTCACTTTGCTCATTTCCTTTCAAAAGAGTAGAATAAAGGAGGTGAAATTGAGCTAGGGGCGGTGAAAGAGACTTAGGTAGTCTGACAAGGGACTTCTACAGCTTTCTCTTTTCACTTCAATCTTCAATCCAATTTCTTTCTTTCGAGAAACCAAATCAAATCAAGACTATGGGGTAACATGGGATTGATTTAATATTTTATGAGGCTTCTTCCCTCGTGGTCAGATTTTTTCTTTGGCCTTGACAATGAAGACCCAAAGGTGCAGAGCAGAAGGTAAATGTACGAAAATACTTACTTTGCAGAGTTGATGACGGTCTCGTGCTGATTGGATTGCAGGATATTTTGCAAATGTGATACAACAGAGTCTTCATATTGAGCAATTTGTGGCTTGTCACCACCTCCACCCTGAGCACTTTCTCCGCAGTTGGGTTTTAAAAGCACCCCACGCTCAAATGCCATTACGCTCCATCTACAAAAAGAAAGAAAACAGGGTGAGACAAGACATTCATTCATTGTATAAAGTTAACACAATAAATAAATTAATCGATTTACTAAAGTTATAAGCTTGGAGAGAGTAAAGGACAAATTGAATTTTGGACTTCTAGGAAATCTAAGTAAGTAATCTAAATTGTTGGGCAAAGTCACAGCAGGCACCAATCTAACAAATACGTTATCCTTGCCCTAAATACCAACGGAGGAGTAAACAACAATATTGTATTATATCATCGAATTGAATTGACTTGACTAGAAGAAAGAGAAAGTGGTAGTGGCCTAAAAACAAGGGATTCATTCCATCACGATGTGGGGTAAAGGGCACCACTTTTTTGTTGTGAAAGTGTGTTTGTGACACAAATTGCGAACAAATAAATGAATAAATGAAGGGAGAAATTTGCTTTTAATATGATTATCTTTCACAACATTTGTGTGAGCAAACATGTTTAAGAATAATTGAATCCTTCTTCTGCGGCTTGGTGAATGAAAGTCGATTTCATTTTCATTTTATCTCATATATCTTGAAATCTTGTCAAACTCACAGGAGCTATTTTAATTCCGTCATGTGGCGTACGTATATTTAGAATTGCTCCCACAGGACATAAATTCAATTTGTGACTGGGATCGTAACTCTGTTATCCCTCATCTCAAATTAATTTTAGAAAGGTCGTAATAAAGTTATACCTGTCGAGCATTTTGGTTGTAGCCTTTTCATACTTTTCTAGTAGGTGGGGAAGGTGGGCATCATCGTCACAGGATGCCCCCCATCCGAGGACTCGAGCTAAATCGTTCCCCGTTCCCAATGGGAGGACGCCGACTTGGCACTGTCTCTGCAAAGAAGGATGCCAATTAAGGTATTCTTTTAGTTTCATTTGTTTGTCTCCTTACGTGCATGTCTAAGCGATCAATTTCAGTCATGACCCACCCCACACTCCCATCCCCACCACAAACAAGGATTCGGAATGGTTCGAAATGTCGAAAAAGTTGGAGTCCAAGCCGGGGTCCGCCATTCATCAGGTCAAACACTTGAGCAGGGTTGAGTAATTGCTTAAACCTCCGGAGGAATCGGAGCCCCTGGTGATCCCCTGACTTTGAGTTGACAAAGACGAGGAGGGGTGAACAGCCTTGGATAGGGCGAGATGCTTCCCAAGCATCATCACTCCCAATTGTGTGGAGGGCTGTGGGTGGGACGACGCTTATCCTCCCTACGGGACATTTCTGGGGAAGGGCGGTCCTGCAGCATGTGTGCACCGCGGTGCGACACCACAAGCAACGCCAGTCGATGAGTCTAAAGTGAAGGAGAAAGTGAAGGTCTCTCAAAAAAGAAGCTTAATTAAAGACTATGCAAATCCTCTAACAAAGTCTCTTTGAAAGTAGACCACACCTACCTGAGTACCGAGCCACATGTCTTTTCACAAACATCACATTTGGCAGAGACGGGTAAATTGCCTTCGAGCCATTGGTGTGGCAGAGCTAATACCTGAATGAAATGAAATGAAATAAATTATTTCAATTCCAACATGAGACTTGGAATGGAAATCCATTATGACTTGACTTTCTCTCTTTGAAGTACAAACTACAAAGTGCACGGGTTTGGAAGTATGTAACAGAATGGAAAGTTGGGTTGAGATCAAAAACAAAATTGTTTCTGTTTGTTGCATAGGAAGGCAGTTACTTACCCCATCCGCCTCTTCAATAATCTCTTTTCCCATCGAAGCTAAAGTCGTCCATTTACAATTGTTTCGAGCTTTTGAAGCACACTTTTTATGCGCTTTGAATTTGCATATCTCACAACTCAGTCCGTGGGATGTTACTCCTGTAACAATGCAAAGACAAAATAATTTTAGAATTTTGAGAATTTTCATATCAAAAGGGGGAAATTATCTTGTCAGTTGCACTAACAAAAAATTCATTTCATTGGACACTTTTTGGGTGATCAAAGAAAGCAAACATGAAAATGCCAAGGCAGGTTTTTGACATTTGGGATAATCAAATGTGTCTTATTTTTAAGATAAGATAAAATCTCACCACACAACTGCTCACGACAAACGTTACAATACGTCGGGCGAGCGTGGGACGTTGCATACCACACGTGGGTCCCTGCCAGTAAACGAGAAGTTGGATCTGCATCAGCTCTCTAAGAACAAACAAAAAATGATAGTTTAGCAAAAATATTAACTTGCAAAGATAAGCACGATTTAGATAAGTGTACTATCGGCAAAAATGTATCAACATTCGGAAATCTGAATTCGATTTCAATACAGTCCATACAGTCTATCAACGAAACTGATCAATTTTAAGTTCTCAATCGCAAAAATACCGGCGTTGCATCTACAAAATAGTTACCTTGTTCCCTACCATTTTTTGTCATGCACTTCTTATTTGTCACTTACTTCAAAATAAGTAGAATCAGAAGCGGACCTTAATGCGTGGATCCATTCTTCCATTTCAGATCGGCTCTCTGACCCGAGATTCAGTACTCTTTGAGGCGTGATCACCTGGAAAACAGATAAGAAAAAATGTCACTTGATGAGATTCATATACACTTGAGAACATCTCCAATAACCGTAACACAAAATGAAAAAGATCAAGAAACCAATTGATGATGATAAAGCCATCATCGGCTAGAAATGCCTTCCTTTGATAGTTTCTACACGAAAAAATAATCCGTTTTGTCCCATTTGACATTGACATTGAATCCACAACACTCAAAAAAGTGAAGCCCATCATCATCAAACCAAGCCATTCTTTCACCTCATTTCATTTCAAGGGGAGGCATGGATCGCATGGGACACGACATGACACGTCAGTACAACTCAATTCAGTTAAAAGGCTTAAGGTTTGTGCCAAGTAAAAAATAAAGTGCAATGAGTGGAGGAAGACATAAAACTTACGCAAGGAGAAATGTCATTTATATAAAATGAAAGTGGAGAAAGTCACATTTTCAAGGTTGTTCAAAAGCCAAAAGGAACAAATTCGATTTAAACAAAAAGCGACAATGTCCTCTTGAGAATAGCTTTTGAACTTATGGAGTCTGAGCTCAATTTGCCTATTTGAAAAGTGTATTTATGAAGGTGAAAGTAGACAAAGAGAAACGAAACGCTACTTAGGTACTTCTCTTTTGGATATTTGCTTAGTGGGTCGGTCGGTACTACTATCTACGGAGGTATACAAATTGCAACTTGGTGAAGGAAACTGGACAAAGCGTAGGTAATAAGCACATATTTATTTATGTGCTACGAGCCTAACCTTAAGGTGACTTTCTCTTTTAGATCTCCACTAAAGAAACAAACAAACGGTGGTGTAAGAAAATGGAAGAAGGGAAAGGAAGGAACACGTATTTGCTTTTCACATTTTCAATGTGTCAGTGTGTTTCGCTATGCTACCTTAGCCTCTTCTGTTCCGCTGTTAAACTCTCTGGAGAAAGTGACTGATTTATTTACAACTTTCTCCTCGCTCTTCTGGGTCCTAATAAACAATCCAGAAAGAGAGGAAATTCGGTTCAATTCTTTGCCAATTTCACAAAGGAAAGAAAGAAAGAGAAGAGGACCCACTTTGGGGACCTCGGATGTTTAGATACTTATGGGTGGGATAAAAGAGCTAGGGTTCATGGAAAGAAAGGCAAGGAAGTAAATAAATAACTAACTGGGATAGAGGGTAATTACAATTGACAATACAATGCAGTACAACAAGACAATAATTGCACCATCATTTGGCAAGCAATAATGCCTTGACATTGATGCAGAGGAAATGCAGTCTTTTCTCTCGAATCAATTTTCACTTTCTAATTAAAAATAGGCCAAAAAACCAATTGCTTTATCTCCTTTTTTACAAAAGACATAAATAAGAGTATTCCCACTTGTATGCCTGCTTTCTCCACACAACAAAACGCACATCTATGTCTTTGGCTGACGTAGGGAAAAAAGAGAAAGCAAGCCTTATTATGTATTCAAATGCACCTAAGGCAGGTAAGAGAAAGTAATGTCGTGGATGAATGTAAGGTAGCATGTCCCTAAAGAGAGTTATTTCATTTCACTTCACAACATTTCTTCCAAGCCAAGGATTACCACCACTCTTCTCCGGAAACAAAGAAAGATAAGATAAAGAAGAAAAAAAAAGAAACAGTTCCACCAGAAGGAGAGAGATAGAATTCTTTATTATCATCACATGCAACATTTTCTCTTGAGGAGGATGTTGTGGCGTAGGAAGGAAAGACAAGACAAGACAAGGTAAAGGTGAAGGTAAATTACATCTTTTTTTTACCTTCCTTCCTACTACTTTCTCTCCTTCTGATTAGAAATCTCTCTCTACCCTGCCTTCTTTATTTTAGCCTTGTTGTAAAGAATGCGATGCAATATTAATACATTATTACTGGAAGAAAAAAAAACGTGCGGCAAAGTCAAGGCTGAAGACTTTGGAAGAACAAATCCTAGTATAATCCCTTTGCCTAATCCCATACCGCCTTTGGCAAAAAAGAGAAAAGAAAAGAAAAATGCAGCAGTGTGGAATTTTTTTTACTTTCACTGAGTAAATCCATCCATCCACCGTCGTTCGTAGATACGATCTTGTCAAGTCAATGTAGGAAGGATCGATCCAAAAATACAGGTAGTCGTGTTTCTTCTTATCATCATTATCCTAGGAGTTGTCTTTTGTTTTAGAGGAAAGACGCTTTGGAAATGTATTTTTAGCGTCCCTGATGATATAATCCAATCTCATTACTTTACTTCCTACGCAGCAGCCTCTAAAATAATTTGGAACCAAAGATGTAAAGGTGTACATTACATAAACTAAACTAAATTAATACACCGAAACAAGAAGTGAAGCTTGTAAACTTTAACAAAAAAGTATATTTTCGTCACAATTGCTTCTTTATAGATTCACCTTGGTGTGACGTGAGTGTAGGTGTGAGTTACATAGACATGAGGAGGAATCGATAGCAGCGTAATATTTATAATGGGTGAAAGTTTTAACCCGTCGTGTCGTTCAATAAAAAATTCATGAAAGAAAAATTCCCGTCTTCATTATTATTCATGACGCGTTTAGTTTTTTATATTTTTATCAGCTCACGAAATGATAATGCTTTAGGGGATTTCTTCTTCAGAATAAGAATGCATGATCTGAACTTAACTTTGCACGTAAAAGATCTATTTTGATCCGATTCTTGTTCAAACCCTGTGGGGCCATTCTTACGGCTGTTTGTTTCCATTCACCTTTGGAGAAAAGTCTTTAACTTAAGGACGTTGGATCAAACAAACAGTTTTAGGAGGCAAAAGAAAACTATAAAACCGGAAGCTAAAGGCTAAAGAGAAGAAAAGAAAGCAGGATTTCCTTTCCTTAGAGAACGTAATTGAATCTTAATTTGGCCCAGGTCGTTAATGAGGAAAGGATCGTGACTAACAAGCTAACGTCGTATGCCTGCTTTCTCCTCTGCCTTTTTTTAATGACCGTAAAAAAGGCAGAACAACTTTCTCTAAGCGAGCAAGGTTAAATCATTTCACAACGGATCACGTATAAACAAAGGAGGCCAACAGAAGAAAAACAGTCAGAAATCGTGTGGAAGGATCTATAACTTAGATTATTGATTAAATCTGATAAAAGAAAGTAGAGAGAAAGTTAGATATGTGTAATCTTTTACAACACGGCACCACCACAACTTTTTTGGCCCTGATTAAAACAGGTAACACCAGTTTTATTTCGCAATTGGGCTTCACACCCCACCTAACAGCTTAGAGAAAGATGATGAAGCAAATGGGTGAAAGCATTACTCATCCAATCAAGAAAATGTCTGTTGTTTCGTGAAGAAGAAGAAAGGAGGGGGGAAGAAAGAAAGTTTTCGTCAATTGGAGATACGTGACATAAAAAGTTACTTAGAAAAAGAGTATGTGTCATACACGTAAGCTTCCATCCTTGCGTGGAGAAAGCAAGGAGTTAGTTAGTTCATGGAAATTATTATGACTTCCTGCCTTCTAAGAATTGCTTTCTCTTTTTTTTTTTTTTATCTCATCTCATCTGACTCTAATCGCGACCCTGCCTCCGGCTGGATGGAAGCTATATTTACAATACTTTTGTATTTACTTTTATCCTCACTCATCAGGAGAAAGTCTGTACAAGGTCCTCCCTACCGTGCCATCTTTTCCAACTCATTATGGATCATCCTTTTGATGTGCATATGTCGGTCTTCTGATGTACTTTTTGCGTCTCATCTTGTACCTTTTTTTAGTAGTTTCTCGAAGTCGATGAAGAACCCCAGGCTGACCTACCACCAATTTATACTTAGATCCACAATAATAACTTTGCAAATTGTTTGTTCAATACAAACAAAAAGCTGCATACAAATTATATTATAATGGAAAAAGTCGTCTTCCTCTCTCGAGACAAGTAGCAAAGCAATTAGTGGCCAAGAAATAAGGGCACCTGCGACACACGACCGCAGTTCCAATTCAAATATTAATCCATCTACTACGCATCGACTCCTTTTTTTATTTATAGACTATTTTTTATCCAAGATTAGGATCTGCAACAAATAGTATGCCTGCCTATGAATATGTACTTTAGGACGACTAACTATGGAATGACTTATTTACTATTGCTTTCTCCCAACCACTTCACAAACCACACCAAGTGGATAAAGTGTGTACTTAACTTTCTCTTGGAAGGCCCAAGGAAGGAAGGAACTAAGTTTGCATTGAATTGAGTTGACTTAACAGGACTTTTTGTATGCATACTTTACTTTTCTGTCCCTGGGTATCATAATAAAAGTTTGGATTCTTAAGAACTTTCACCATCTTAGTCCGGAGTCAACATTTCTCTTTTTAACAATAAAAAATAGATAAAGTCAAAAATGTAAAGACCAATTCAATATTCAGTCGACTATGTGTATGCATACATATTCAATACGATTCAAATGAATTGAACGAAGCTGACTCACCTTGTTTAACAATATGCAAAACGGTTTAAGCTTTCTCTCTCTCACACCTTACTTTCTCCACCCCTTTCACTTTAAATTTAGAACGTTTTAGAAACTTTCTTTACAAAATGGAGCTTGTCTTTTACCTAATGAAATGGGTTGGCTTTGTCTTTCCAGGAAGGAAAAAATTGAAAGGGATTTCCTTTCCTGGAAACAGAAGAGGACAGGAAGAGTTAATGTTATGGAGGGGGTAGGGAATGGGAATGAATGAATGAATGAATACGGAAGACGCCTGCTTGAACGGTTCCAAAAAAGCACTTATATGAAAGTGAAGAGTTGTCACTCATCAAGATTTAAACTAAACTGTTCCTAAAAAACGTAGGTAAAAAAGGTTACTGACTGTTTTTTTTATGCTTGTCATGATGATCCACCCACTCAACTATCTACTGTAAGTAGGTCCTCCCATATTTGCGTTTATTTCCCTCGTTTCTCACTCCATTTCGAGAAAAGAAACGCTACTTTGGGAAACAGGAAGTGTGTATATTTTTTACGTAACCCAAAAATAGCTCAGAGAGAGACATAAAATAAAATCCTAAAATAAAGACAGACAACAAAAACTGCCCATTCCTATAAAATGTGTGCAGAGAGAGGAAATGGAAGTAGTCCACCTAAGTCCAAGGAGAAAGCAAAGTGAAAGTATTTAAGTAACTCAACATGAAAGAGTGTTTTTCTCGAATGAACACGAACATCGGATGAGTCAAGACAAGAGGACTGAGTGTGAGGTCACCTATTTTGGTGGACAGAAGTACCGAGAAAGAAAGCAAAGGTGTGAAGCAAAAAAAGATATGAATGCGGGGAATAAATAAAAAACGCAAAAAAAGATTTTATCCATGAAGAAGGAAGAACCTCGCCCACACCAACTTTGCACATAACTACGAATTATTAAGGACATAACACCTACAGACATGAGAGAGATAGGAACCTCTTCTACTACTTTCACCAAAAAGTTAAAGGCGGAACTACGCCGTAAGACATTGCTCTGCATTACTCATTCAAAGGACTGCTCATCCTTTCTTTTTCTTTGAAAAAATAAAGAATCCCTCATTCATCCTCATCCTAGAGAGTACTTACTCGTATCATAAGTATATGAACGACTTTCACTAGACTACAGGACACGGTAATCCGGCAATCCTTTGCCCCTGTTTCGCTTCTTAATACAACTCACATCATCTTCCTCTAAACCCTATGACTTTCTCTCCACTTTATGTCACATCGATGGTGCTTTTAACAGGATTTTTTCCTCCTCTCACTTTTAACCTAGTTTGCCTGAGTGACCGCACGTACACCTAACGATGCCGGCCGTGAGAGATTGAATGTACACGTATTGCGAAGTTGAGCCAAAAGAGAAAGAGGAAGCTTCCAACATTGACCATGATAAATGATCCCTGTCGCTCTCTAACAAACAGGATGTTGGGAAAATTTTAATTTTTTCACGTATCTCACACGCCATTTTTGCTTACTTAAGACTTTCTTAGCTCAGGTCATATTAAAATCATGTGCCAAAACGACGCTTGCTTACTTAAATGGTACAGGTAAAAGTTTTTCTATGCGAAGCGAGAACCTGAAAACGCGTATATTTTGCCGCTAGTCTCTTCAACTTTCTTCTTCAAATCAAGTTAACAACGGTCCAACGAGCCTCGCTTTCACTCTTGTTTGATTTGAATTTCCCATTCATTCATCCGCCTCCATACTTTCACTTTCACTCTCTCACTTGACAGGATTTGTAAAGTTCTCTCTCTCTCAACCTACATACCTAATCAACCAGACAGGCAAAAATCAGGATTCCGTATATTACTTTCCAACCAAAGCTGGCAGGCTATTGAATGAAAGTCATTTTCTCTGAATGCCACATGGCATTTGCATGTGGAAGGAACACACAGAATGTAAATACTTGAATGCCAGAGAGCAGATGAAAGGAACATATGTGTTTAAACAAAATCACTACTACTCTGGCATTCCAAAATGAGAACAATGTGCATTTTATCATGTTCTGACAGATTAGTCGAGTCGAGTCAAGTCAAACACTCTGATTAGTTTGATTTTGCCAGCCAAAAGGATGCCAAGTATTGACAATTTCTGACAATAGTGTCCGTTCACTATCCTTCATTTCCATTTTGTCAAGTAGCATTTCAAAGTTTGTATTTCAAAGTTCCTGATTTCAAATGACTTTTTCATTACAAAAGTCCAAACCAATACCTTCTACTAAAAAATATTATGTTGCATTCAAAATATTGGCATCAAATAGACACTTTATTATTGGCACATTACAAAAATCTTCTTCATTCTCCCTCTAATTCTTCGAAGGCTTATAATACCCCACTTTCATCCAGTCAAATGGGTTTCTAGAAATGAGGACAATGGAAAGTTTGTACAGTTTATTTGGGCATATGCATGGAAAAAGGAGATTAAAGTTGGATTTTTCATTCAGTCAGAACAGGCCATCCATATGTATTTATGACGTGTTAAAGAGAGTGTTGTTGGAATCTAAACTGCAAACTTATTATCGTACTGTATTTCATGGAGATCAGTTTCGTCTAAAAGTAGACACCAGTGGTATATTTAGGCTATTCTTACCCACTAAACTATCTATATTATGCTTTTCATCAAAAGGACGTCATACTCCTTTTTCATCCGCCACCAAACACTTGCCAACTGTAAGAAAGTCCTCTCATTCGCACGAAACGTTTAAACAGGCAAAATCATAGGAAGAAAAGAAATATGATGTAGAAAAAAAAGAAGTTGGCTAGGCTAACGGAGAGAGGATAATGAGAAAACGGTTTTGCTATAAATCTTCTCATCCTTACGCCGTTAAAACGCCTTCCAATTCGTCCAAGAAAAGAAAGAAGAAACCATCCTTCCTTTAGTTTTAGTTTGCTTGCACTTCACAACCACACAAACAAACAAACAAAAGTTCAAAAATAGAGAGGAAGAAAGAGGGAAGGGATATCGGTATCACAATAGTAATTAATTCCGTTTCGTTTTCTCTAACTTTCTCTCTAAATTTCAAGGAATCGGATCCTATCCTATCCTAACAAGTCAAAGTCACGTAGTTTTCTTCTTCGGAGAAAAAGAAACCAATAAAGGAGGAGGGGAAGGATAGAATTTGTTACTGCTTAATTGTCTTTTCTTTCTTTCCCTGATTGTGACACTGTCACTTCTCCTTTCCAACTTAACTCTCCTCCCAAAAAATCCATCCATGTCAACCTCACTTGATTGCATTGACGGAAATATTCACGTCATTTATCTATCTGTTACCCGAGAAAAAAGGAGGAATAATTACTGTACCGTGAAAGACCAATATTTCCACGTCAAGAGGAAGAAAGCATCTCGCTTTCATAAATCAGGAGCACTACTACCCGGTTTCTAGAAGTCTAAACTCTCTGCCGACAACACTTCCTTCACACTTTGTAAGAATAAAGAAAAACAGCTCATTCAAAATCATATTTTTGGCACATGTTCAAACCACCACTCTGTCCCATAAAAAAAGAGTCTAAAATGGTATGAAAAAGTGTAGGAAATGGGAGTTAAATATATCACACGAAGAAATAAATTTCCTCGGCCCATAAAATTAAATAATGTGATGATGATCCGATGTCGAAGAAACCTAAAGTCAGACTGGTGAAAGCCACACACTTATTGGGCATCCTATGACACACTTAAAATAAAGAATGTGACACGATGTGTCGGTGGTGGCACTACTAACTATCTAGTTTGAGTGGAAATGAATAATTCAATCTTATTTTTTGACTCCTTGGTCCCCAAAAAATCCTAATCTGCGTAGAATTCTAGGAAGCAAAGTGGATGAGGAGCGCATTTTAGTTTACATAATTGGCAAGCATAGATATGAATGTAGTAAATTGCATATGAATTATTCATTAAAAAATGCAAGCCATCTGTTCGAAATGCCTAAGTATGTTCTTCCGTATGTATGTATTTAGTACACTACACACCCACCCACAACTTATCTTAATGGATCCTTTGTAATATTTTGTTTTAATTACCACACATTCTACGACTTTTCTGAGTCAAGGTTGCCAAGGCAATTTGCTCCTGATTTAATTTCTTCAACAACTGCGTTGTCGGGGCAACGTGTGACTTTTGTCACATTTCTCTGGAAAATTCTACAAAAACATTGAAGTTGTGTAATGAAGACGAATTGCTATTCAAAGCAGGAAGCTCGTCTTTTATGACACGGATATTTCTGTCGGTGAAAAAAGTAAAAAAAAAGATGGATGGACTTGAGGAGTTCTATCATCTACACCATTTAAAATAAACAGACAGTCATTTAGACTTGAAAATCTGTTTATGCATAACATTTGGGTGGAATGGACCAAGGATTTTTAACCACTCCTTGAAATGTGTTGTTTTCACTTTGTCAAAATTAGACTTTATTATTAAACTGCCATTCAGTATGCCAATCCAATACCCGATCGTTTCCTTGTTCAAGGCTGTGCAATTCGTTTTAATTAAAACTTTCTCTTCCTACAATAAGGTTTACTTAGATAGACTTTCACCCGTCCTTCATTTAAAATAAGACGACCAAAGGGCCAACTTTTGGCCCTCTGTAGCAGCTGCAGCTGTCACATCATTTACTTACGAAGTAACCCGTTATAAAGAAGGATGGAAAGGCATAAAAAATTGATTTAGAGAAAGGCTGAAAGCAAGCACTTTCTCCGCTCTGGTGGTACGCAAATCAAAATTTTAGTGAAAGTAGCTTCATCACAAAGCAATGGAGAAAGGGGTCTTATGTGCCTTTGTCCTTATATGTATGCATACGAGTACATGAGGCTAAATTATCCATGAGCATTACATCCTTTCACTCTTGCGGCCGTGGAGGATTAATGAATGAAATGAAGACACGATTCCTTTCACTCATTCATTCATTCATTCATTCATTCAGCAGAGGAGCCGTGCAATGTAAACATCAAGAAAGACTGACAAACGAGGTTTAATACAAGACGGAGAAAGTAGCATAAGTCGTAAATGCCCTCATTTCATATGAAAATACTCTTTCCTCCCGGATTAAGTTGTACGTATGGTACGTAATAGATTTCAACCAACCAAGGTGAAGTGAAAGTTGTAGAAACATGCGAAATGTAATAACGTGTCTCTCTACTTAAAAGATTACAAAAGACGGGTTTCAAAATGATGGTAGGAAAGGAAAAGGGCACCACCAGAGTAGCTTAAGTACCTAAGTTGGAAAGGACATTATTCCATTCGCTCCAATACACTCTTTATCCTGACTTTCACTTTGCTTGCTTTCTCCCAAACCTAAGTTTTGTGTCATTCAATATTTATATATTTCTGCGGTGGCACTTGAACCCTGCATTATTGCTTCCTTGAGAGAGAGAGAGAGTTTGACTATTTGTCTTGGGTTATGCAACGATTTTCCGCCTTGCGTAATATCGGCAAAAATACTTTATATCAGTCCACTTTCTCTTCTACAGTTTGCTGCTATTTTCCTTTTTCTTCTTCGAAAACAATAATGTTCTCTTGAGAAAGAAGAAGCAAGAGCACGAGGAGAGTTAGTAACTAATCTTTTCTGCCAATCCAACATGTTTCTTTTATATACAGTCTCTCTCACGTCTGACATGTGGGCGCACAAGTTTCCAACATTACATAACCCAATAAACCCCAATCTTGACCAAAAAAATAAAAGAGAAAGCATGGATTTCTGTGCGTAAATGACTCGCACATTTTGTCCATTTATAGACTTTTGTTTACGTAGGTTTTTAGGGTTCATTCAACGTTTCATGTCATCAGGGTTTCAAGCCGATAAAATATACTTGGGGAATATTTTTTTTCATAGCTCAATATCACCAACATTTAATCTAATTTGACTCTAACCTTTGCAAAACCGCGCACCACAAATCGCATTGCGTTTGGATTAGATTACATTGGATGATGATATGCTAAGGAAGCAAGCTTCGCTTCCGCTCTGAATAATTGGCCTTCTTCCAACACAAACTGAATTTTGGTGGGGCTCCATTATTTTCATCTGATTATACTGGATTTGGTAAATGTGAAATGTAAAGTCTAAAATGCAATATTGGTCTGCGTCTGGTTGAATCAGCGAACCGTTGCACATTGTATTGCATTGCCTAAGCCCAACCACTAAATAGCCTTAGTTTCACTTTCTCTTTTAGGACAGACAGAGGAACCCTTTTTCATGCTACATAAAATTGCAATCTGGCCTCGCTTCTTGTAGGGACCTTCAGCCGTCCATCCTCCCTGTCCTTACGTCTCTAATTTAATTTATAGTGCGTTACGAAAGGGAAACAAAAGGACTTTCACCACTGCTGCTGCTGTAAATTAGAAAAATCCTTCGCTAAGTCAGTGTGGGCGGATAGATCCGACCTACGACCGTTTTTTTTTATCAAAATTAAAAGCTCCACTGTCAAAGTGTCCCGTCCTTTTACACATAATCAAGGACAATCAAATCAAGTCCATGAAAGGAGAGGTATTGAGAGTAAGAGCCCTTGAAACTGTCAGGTTTGTCCTAAATACTTGAAGAGTGTTATTAATACTTGTCTTTACGCCGCCTACAAAAATAAAATGGTGAAAGTAAATGGAATTGTGGCGGAGAGAAAGTCTAGTCAATTTATGCTCTTCACTTTGCAATAAGCAACCCCGTCAACGTCAATTTGAGTGGAGGATAAGAAGAAGGAGGAGTGCCTCTTTTCCTTTGTTTCTTCCTAACCTCCCACCCTGCCTTAGTGTCTTTCATTCCACTTCACTTTAGCGTCTTCAAAAACCTGCTGATTACTGCCACTTTCAGGGAAACCTGAGTGCCTCGGTGTAAGGACTTGTCTATCCATCACCACTAATCGGAATTTCTTTGGACCACTAAAAGTATCTGAGTGAGCAATTAAGAAGTGGATACCATTATGTAATATGATCAAAAGAGAAAGCAACTACCTACTTTCCATGTTCCTTTCTAAAGGAACTCCTCCGATAAAGTCCCTGACGTGACGTGACGTAACGTAATCGGACAGTCCAATGAACTTGTTACGTTTTATATTGCGTTTTAGCGTCAAACTTCCTTGAGTCATCTTTTCTCGTGATAAATAATAAGTGATAATCCTTTCACATCCCCTTTCACCCACTCTCTCTTCCTCTTCCTCTACCTGTAAACAGGAGGTTGACACATTTACTACGTCATTTGCTTTCTCCGGTGCAAATTAAATTATCCCCTTCGACCCCAACGAGACGAGAAGGAAAGGAAAGCCAGGAAGCATGCATAATGCGCTCTAAAATATGCCTTCTACCGTAAGCATAGAATGCTTGAAATAATAATTATTGACTGAAATTATAGACGTCAGCAAATTCAACAGTTTCAAATTCAGCAATTAAATAAATCAGACTCTCCACTGCTCCACCCATGTAATAGTCCAATTACTCTAGCTTACACACCTGAGCGTAGAACGAATGACGTTTTTGAAGCTTCATCAATCATTTGAGAAATGCAGGCCAATAGGTCCCGGTAAAGTATGCATGCTTTTTGTTTACGACCCTCTTTAAACCAATTCGCGTGTTTGAACTCTGTTTTAAATATTCAAAGAGCTACGACAGGAGGAAAGTAAGTAAGTTAAAGTTGGTGCATAATTCATTTTTCTCTATGCAAAGAAAATGTTTATTTAATCATCGTTGTTACTCATTTAAATATAGGCTACATGCTTTCTCCATTTCCTCTGTGCGTCACAAAACTTCTAGATTGTGAGTCTCCATCTTTCCGATGGATCTTGATTAGCATTTCCCTCTGAGATGAGATGAGATCTTCATTTCCTCGTCTTAATTACCATACGAAAACATACGAGCTGCCTACTTTTTTGCAACACAACGACCCATTCATTTATTCTTGCATATACTTGGCTAAAAATAGAATTTTTATCCTCACCTTCCTACCTTCCTAACAAGTCAGCCGTATTAATTAATTAAATAAAGAGAAAGTTGGCTCTAGCTTTCACCAATCAACTCTCGTGCCCCTTTCTTTGTTCTTTTCGTGGGATTGGTTTGGTATGCAACCTATAAAAATATTCTACATCCATGCAAAGATCAAAGAGAAACAGGCATTTATTAATTATACATTCAGCCTACCTAATTTCCATCCAAAAACAAACACAGCAGCACAGGTTATTTTAGAGACTCTTCTGAACTAAACATGCATCTATGATTAATCACCAAACCAAAGGGCTTTTAATCACTAATACTTAACAAGGCTCTCGACTACGACGGTGAGAACGACGGTGCGATAATCTCCGCGGAGGCATTAATAATCACGGATTTTCACTCAACTTTCTCTCAGGTAACTTATTTGTAGAGAAAGCGTCCCAGGCCCTGCCTACCTAAACATTCTCTCTGATGTGATGAGATGATTAATGACGAAGCAACATGGTCAAAGAAGGGGCATATGCGCATTTACCATTTACCTACTTTCTCCGTCCTTTCAATGAAAAGCGGCGGCATGGGGGCCATTATTATTATTTTCGCTCGCTTTCACCACCGTTCAATTGTAGCGTAGTTATATGCATGCCTGTGCAAACGGTTCACAAATGGTACGCCTGGTGCCTTTGAGGTGTTATGAAATATGTAGGTGAAAGCTGACGGGTGCTACTACACACTTTCGGTTTTTGGTTTGTTTGAAGAAGTGGGAAAAGAGGTGATCATCATCATCAATCATTCCGCACTTGATACAGAAGAACAGACCACTCACTGGATTACACTCATCCCAAAAAAGAATCTAAGAATCTAAGCAAACTCTGATAAGAATCTACATCCTTTTTTACTTTAAACTTTCTCCTCTGGAGTGGACAATGGATGCTTCAAAAATGAGGCTTATTTAGCCTTGACCAAATTGAAATTCATAGTCATCATCATACGTATCATAGCTCATTAATCATTAATAAAATCACTCAAGTAGTCAATCAATCAATCGATAACCACCCCACTTTCCATTCCATTCCATTCTCGAAAGGAAACGAAATGAATGAATGAATGAATGAAACACCAAATGTCGCTACATTCTTTTCTGTTACCGTCAAGCACACTATCATCATCGATCTTCACCAATTTCCTTGTCAAACCTCACCACCAACCATTCAATTCGAGAGCATGCAATTGACACAATAAAGGCAAACTGACATGACAGGAGGGAGACCAATTTTAGATACTTTCTCTAAGCCGCTTATCTATCACAAAATGGAAAAAGAGGGTACAAAAAGAGATACAAAGTATCTATATTTGTACTCTTGTATAGAAAGATTATAATCACCATTATTGAATTGAGTCGCAAAATAAATTTGTCGGATGGGTTCATTAAGTGAGTTGTGACACAAACATGATGTGCGTCCTTCCAATCTAGAAAAGTGTAGTGTACGAGTAACAACTTATCTATCCATCGATCAAGCTAAAAATAAATAATCATGTCGACAGCCTCGTAGGGATGCCAATTATATTCGTGTAACCTAACGCTGTCTGTCCACCCTAAACTAAAGTCTTACCTAATGAGACTCTTGCATAAGTGAAGAAGACATTGGATGGAAGGGGTTTAAAATAGAGGTCAACATGCAGAACCATTAGGAATAATGAGAGCTTCATGAACATGAGAAAACCATGTTGGGGATATTGATTGGTTTTAATGGTTCACAATTTTCAGTAGAAAATCAATCGTTTACATATTTAAAATGTGTGTTCTCATCATCCCGCAGAACTGGACTGGTCAAGCTTTATAAAGTTTGTAAAACCCCAAGAATTGTTCGAACTATCTGTTAAAATAAAAATGACTTCCCTTCACTATTTTTTCGGCATCAAACTTTTCTGTTTCAGTCTCAAACGACAACTCCTACGCACTTAAAAAAAGCTCCTCCCAAGAGAGACTGAGTGAAAGTTCATGAACCCAAGAAAGAAACCAATCACATTTTTTTCATGGAGAACACAATCAAGGCTCTTGATCTTTTTCTGTCTCTCCCCAAAGGTTCAGAAGAGATAAGGACGACGAGGAAACAACAACAAGAACAACAAAGGACCAAAAAATAAGAGATTTGAATTCTTACCTGAAAGCAGTGTTTGTACGATTTTGACGAAGAATCCGCAATGGTTAAGTCACTTAGATCAATCTCATCGAAAATCTGCGCCTGGAATAAAAGAGAAAGCATGAGACAATGTCGTAGTTATCAAGGCAAGGAAAGTTCAAGAAATAAGAGAAAGCATTGTTACTGTTTACACGATAGAGTTACCTACATAATATTGATATGCTTTATATATTTCGTAATCGATATTGTTGTAGACTCTCCTCGTGATTGAGACCTGAGAGACATTACAGGTTGCGCACACATATTTATTTATGACATGGAATAATTTACTGTTATGTTATGTCGGCAAAGAGCCGTATTAATTTCAAAGATGGAAACCCATGCACAGCTCCATTTCAAACAGGAGGTAAGTTTCAGCTCATTAACTTGGTTCATGTTGTGGAGAAAGTAATCTGTTTCCTTCTCGTCGAATTACTTTTTAATGACATTATTATTATTATAATGAACAGGGCGGAAGCAATGACTTTGACAGAGAGTCAGTTTTCTTATTAAATTTCCCTCTTACGTATGAAGGGGTTAGTGTTCCGAATTGGAAAATGAAACCAGGTTGAAATTACTGCCGCTATACCTTTACCTTTGTCAAGGACAATGATGATGCAAAACGTCTCTGTATGTCAAGTGTATCTCTATCAAACTTGAGATTTAAACAACAACAACGGATTCTGACAACCCAGTTTTAATGAACGTAGAATTTAAGGGGGTGGATACAAAATGCAGAAACCATCTAAGAGAATACCCTTCAAAAATGGCCTTACTTTATCCGAGGTCAACCACTAAAAGTAAACAGCCTGGACAAGAAGTATTACGACCTAATAAAAAGCCCAATTTAAAAGTCTTGTTAAAACGAACATTTTTGCTTCAATTTGTTTAATGGAGTAGGTTCTATGCCGAGAAACTGTATCAATACAGGCAGAGTGATAAAACTTTTCCAATTGTCAAATCAAAAAATGTGGTGGCGTATGCAAAATAAACCGTTAATTGCCCACTTACTAAAAGAATTGTATGAGAATATAAACTTTTATGCTGAACTGACTAGAAAATATATAAACTTTTTTCTTTCTTCATCGGATTTAAGAAGACAACTCAACTCCTTTGATTGAATTTACATTTAAATACATGGAAAATGATGATAGAGAAAAAAGTTTCCATTGTTAAAAAATGCCCTCATTCTCGAGGAGAGAAAGTTTGTTGGCAGTGAATCTTCACCTCAATATTTATGACTTTACAATGCATATCAATTTACATTGTTGTCCTGTGTCACCTCGCCCCAAAAGCCAAAAACCTAATACAATCATAAAGTGATGATGAGATAACAAGGTTCCTGCGCAGGGTGCTGCAATCTGACACAATCTAATAATAAGCAAAACAACGAAATATGAGAGAAAGAAGACGAAGAAGAAGAAGAAAGTCTAAGGAGTAATTGTGTGCATCCCATCCCATCTCATCATGTCAAGTCACTTCTCTCATTTCAACATGATTTATGTCCCATCATCTCCTAAAATGAGAAAGAGAAAGGGAAGAAAATGAAATGAAATGCTTTACTTCACTTCCTCCAGAAGAGATATCTTACATGCGTTGTTGCTTTGCTTTCTCTTTTTCTTCTTTCTTTTAAAGAAAGAAAGAAAGAAAGAGGAAGAAAAAACAAGCATTTCCTTTCCTCTCTCTGTTAAAACAGACAAAACTATAAAATGGAATGGGTGACAGCCCACTTCCAGCCTTGGAGAAATGAGGAAACTACTTTCTCCAGGCAGTCTCATCCCGCCCCTCTAAAAGAAAGGGAAGGAAGCATCTTTCATGAAAAGCTTCACTTAATTTTCTCTGATTTTGCCACCAATAATGAAGAAAGACAGGGGAGGAAAGTAAAGTAAAAGCACATCACATCATCACACACGCGTAGGAGAAAGCAATTGAGGATAAGTGGAATTGGAATGGATAGAATATTGAGAGTTGGTGAGTGAGTGAAAGTGGGGGGAGTGGCCCCGACACAATTTCCTTCCTAGATTACCGTTTTTCCTTTGACCGACCAAAAAAAAGAACCTTCTTATCTTATCCTTTGTAGGGATAGGGACCACTTGTGAAGATGTAAAGAAGAAGAAGAAAGGGACTAGGAAAAAAAGAGAGGCCAGCAGGTCAACGGAATCATAATAATCCTATTTCATTTTTATGGAATGGAGCAAAAAAAAGACTCGCTATTATTGAGATCGGTTGGGTTGGCCCAAGAAGGAAAAGGAAATCGTATAAGTAAACTACGACGACTTCGTTTTTTTGTGTGCGACATGTCGTGTGATACTTTCACTCTCCTTTCTCCAGTTGTACGTAGTTAACTTTCATTCCATCCCCTCCTATCACTCAGACAAGAAATAAAATAAGACTAGAGAGAGAGAAGATAAGTGATTGAGTGAGATTTTATGAAACCTTCATTCATGAAGACTAATAAACAGACTTCTAATAAACTCCATACTACCTTTGCTCTTTGGAAATTGTGGTGGCCCTTAAAAGGGCCGTTGGGTTTTTAGGTTTTGCGCCTTATTATAGTTTTCTTAACTCGTCCAAATATTGAAGGGCAACTGGGTCTCCTCTCATTATCCGGTCATCATCGCCAGTAGCCATGTTAATTGCCCATTCTCGCGCACAGCGTTCTAAATACTTCCGTATGTACTCCATTCTTGGGTCAGTCAGCGGCGGAGGGTGCAGTACACCAAACTCACGTAGAGTGGCAAGGAACTGAGAAGTCGTAAAGAATGTGTCGTCTTCCATTGTGCAAACCGTTATGATCAAAATCCGAAAATGCCCTGGCTTTTTATAAAGGGTGCGGACGTGATGGAAGACCCGCGTCTCTATTTCCAGTCTATCACATCCGCCCTATCCGTCACACTTTCGGTGCTTCCATCACGTCCGCCCTACCTTAGATGCGCTTCCATCACATCCGACCCATCTTGATGCTTCCATCACATCCGCACTCTTTTTTTGAAACGGGAATTTGGCTTTATTTAAGTTCTGCCACACAAGAAACCCGAGTTCAATTATGCCAACCTCATTTAACATGCTAATGGACCATGAAATGAATTTGTGATTGAATTGTGGACTTTTTTAATTACTGTGCGATCCTGCCATACACGCGATGTTAGATTGGTTTTTGGAAACCACATTTTGTAGATGACATTATCAACATGGAAAGCTATCACCACCACCGTAAAGGTACACCTAATTTTGGGGCAGTGTGAGATATGAAGCTTATCTGTTAAATCTGACATCCTCACTAAATGCCAGTTATCAAAAAGTAAATCAAAACTTATAGTCTCACCTTTTGCTGCCTTGTTTACGTTTGATGATGTATGCTGCTCTGAAACTTTGGCTGCTTTCTTTTTCTCCATTTTTTTCGATTTACAAATAAAAAGTCTTAAAATTTAATCTCGGTGAGAGACTTTGTCGTCTAATTTTCCAAAATAAGGAAGCCATCCACCCTATGAAGGTTTCAGGTTGGTGGTATGGTGAGAGTATAAACCACTTCCGTACGACGTTTTCCTAAGACTGACTCGGCTTTATGGTGGGACTCTACTTTTTACCCGATACTTCACTACACTACTTCTCTCTCTGTGGGATATGTGTGCATGTTTTTGCTGACAACAGTGGTACATACTAGGCTTTTGGATTCGCTTGTCATTTCATTCATGTCACCCAAAAATATTTAGAATGCTTAAAAAATATGTGATGACAAAGCATGGAAGAGTGTAAAATGCCAATGAATGTCGTCATTCCATTCATTTCATTTGTGGTGCAAACTAAGCAATAATTTTGCAACTGCATGCATGAAGGAAGAGGAAGTTATTTCTCGCTCAGCAAGTTTTTAATTTCAGTTGTACCCCTTGACCCGAAATCATGATAAATAAAATATTCTCAAGGACAGGACAAGGTGTGTTCAAAGAGGAGAAAAACTTGAAAGTTTTCTACTTTCACTTTTACTTTCACCACTCCGTTTATGTATCGAAGTATAAGAATTTTAAAGTACCCAAACGAACACATCATATTCAGCTTAGGAATAGGTGCATAACTTTGAAACCTACTACCCAACTTCAGGGTTCTTCTTCTTCTTCATACTTAAATATTCCTCAAGGATTCAATTACACACACAACTTTCACTTTCTCTTGGGCATGATGGTTATAAAATTGCAATAATTTACATATTTATTGCAGAGACCTTGTTTGGAACAACCACCCGGAAGGAATCTTGAAGAGAGAGTCGGTAAAGGAAAGCGAACACATGGCACCATTTGCCATTTTTTAATATCTTACGTCCTTGCTTTGTGGAATGTAGATAGATAATTTCATTTCAGGTACAAGAAACAGGCCGTAAAATAAGAAAAATATAAATTGCCAACATCTAGACGACAATGTGCATACAGTTTGTCTCAAGGAAAATAAATAAATAAGCATTTTTACTTACCTTTTCATCTTTTCCATAAAAAAGCTTCTTCCCTTTAATCTTGAAATACCGTTTGTGCCAGCGTTGGTGAAAGGACGAGGTTTGTTTCATCAAATAACCTTCCTTAAGGCTCGCCTGTGAATAAAAATAAACAAACATCATCATCATTTTGGCATATTTTCATTTCATTTCATTATAAATTGACCCTCCGTTACAAATATGGTCATCCCCAACGACAAAGTGACAGTTCAATAATACACTGCAAATTACTTTATTATGGTCTCAATGACACTCGCATTGTTTGATTCTATTACTTTTTCAATTGACCAATCAATCAATAAAAGCTCATCAAAATAATGAAGTATTCAATAATAAACCTTTTTAATTATTTAAATCTGAATCCTATTTGATGATAATTTCACGCTAGTATAAATCTTCCCTGTCAAAGGAATGCAAAGTGAATCAATCACAAATCACAACAGAAGACTCAATGTTTCTCAACCTTAAACAAAGCCAATTACGTCATGCCATTCCATTTCAAACTGGACTCTCACCTTTGAATTTTTCTCAATCTCGTTCATTGTGGTTTTGGCTTCGAAATTGTTCATTTTATTTCTCACACCAAAGATTATTAATTAGCGAAAACAAGGCACTTAGCGGGTTACTCTAAAGAAGGTTTAAAACTTCAAAATTGACACTTCAAACGACTTGTCTTTCACACGATTTCGCAAGTAATGCCAAACTGTTAAATCATGATGATGGCAGACAACTGAATGAATTGCGTCAACTTGATGTCAGTTGTTGTGTGAGGTTCTAGGGCTAATTGTTGACTGACTATGACCACCTACCTACGATGACTTTACTCACTCAAATGATAAATTTGAATGAACGATACGATACGATATGCAAAATAATAAGTGCATAATCAAATCAGATAAATGTTGACGTTCAAAAGTGTATGGGCCGTCAGTCCGATGTAATCGCGTTAAAATTTAAATGCGTCACTGAGGCTCTATTTTTCAGTTATCTTTATCCACATTAGCATAGGCACTTTACTTTTTAGACTTTATCCGTCAGTCAGGTATAATTCGTTTATCTGAAGGTAAAACTTATGCACTTAAAGTCAGGGATTCAAATTCAATTCAGTTTAACACAGAGAGGCTCAATTTAGTCAGTTTCAACTTTACAGTTGAAAACATGAGCACAAATTAAAGATGAGAGAGTCTATGATGCCTTATGCCTAAATATAGTATCCTTACACTGTTATGGTTCTGTTATGACAGAACTACAGACACAATTAACCGGCGATAGTAACCACGATTTTTCTTCAGATTGACAGACTTGTCAGTTTGTATCATTATCACCCACGCATTTGAAACAAACAAGTACAATGTACAATCAATCAAGTTCACGATTTGGTCTCGAATAATGAGGGATATACGCTTCGAATTGTAAGGAACAGTGATTCAGGCTTTGCTAATTAAGTGAATAAAAAAGATGCATGAGGATTGCCTTGAAGAGTCGTTAATGAAATTAAAAGTTTTAGAAAATAGGTCCTTCCTTTGTTTTAATTACAATCAAGCTTTCTTATCAAAAATATATCTGCAACGACACCACTTTAACCAACTGATTATTATATGGACAACCTCACTGAACTAACTAACCAAACACTGTAGGACATTTTGATTCATTTTTTAGCAGACGAGAGAGAATGGCAATGTGTGTTCTAGAGGACTAAATGATTTAAGTTAACAAAACCCAGCCAAATCATTTAACCTCTCTTCCTTCTTCTTCTTCTATCACACATCACATCACATTAAATTAGTTGCCTTTTCGCAACAATGGGCCAAGAGCATGGACGTAAGGATGACGATAACAATGACTATCAATAACAGACTACTCTAACATGATAATAATGCCCCTATGAATTATTCACCCACTCCTCTTTCAGCCTTTGATGATATTGCGATTATTACGTTATAATAGCGATTGTTATGCCATGTTTTATATCATCATCCATCCATCCAATCCATCCTTCCATTCCATTCCATGCGATAAACGATAAGGCAAGAGTATGGCTAATAATCTTCTCAAGAACTTTTGTGCAGTATTTGGTAAATAATAAAATCAGAGTAGTCAGTATGGCAAAAACAAAACGTGCGAACCTCAGCAATTCTAGTTGTAAAGTTTTACAGCAAAAAGCCAAGGCCGAGACTGTTATCCTGTGAATATATTCTAATGGCCCATGAAAAGTAGCTACGTTCTCATTGAATGATTTGATGCAAAATCTCACAATTCCCAATCGAAAATTGAAAAATTCTACAAAAATTCTAGTTACAAAGGAACAAACAAAGCATAATAAAAGAAATTAATAATCCTCATTCCAAAGGCATCCATCCATCCATCCATCCATCCATTTAACCTCAGTCAATTTAGTCAGTAAGTCATTGAAAATGACAGTTTATATTATGGCCTGGCAGACACAAGGTAAAGCTCTTTAAGAAGAGTTGACGAGAATTTTGCAAAATTATTGACGACCAACGTAGCATAGTATAAGAGATCTGATCTATGTCATGTCCACGTCCACTTTCAATGCAAAACAACAGAATAATTGGCTTTCATATAGATAACTCCTTGTCATTCTCCTCATCATCACTCTTTTTGTGCTGTGCTAATCCTCAAATACACAAATTTCAACATTTGTGGTAGATCATTTAGATTTAGAATTCCAAAAATACATTGGTCCTCCATAATTCAATTCAAGTTTACCACATTTTATCAAGACCATTATTTTTTAATTAGCTAAACTAAACAGTGGTTGAACCACAAGACGAAGTGTGTCCTTCGTAATTAAGTCCAGAACTATTCCAATTACTGCCAATTGAACACACCAAATTTGAACAGACTCCTTCGCTAATTGTCTGTTAGCTGCATTTTATTGAACCTCTGCCAATCACTGCCAATAATAAAATCTTCATATCATTACAAACAGTGAGGAGACCGGGTGCTTGTGACAATAATTGACCACCTTTAATGGATGTTCGTTATCTTCTTTAATGGGTCTCAAAAGTGTTCAACTCATTAAAATAATGGTTCTTATTTAATTTTCCAATGTTTATGTAAATGAGCTTCTAAATAAAAAAAGATGGAAATTGAATTTGCTTGACTCGACCAAGAGAAAATATGCGTGACGATCTCATTTTAATTACCTGTTTTTAACTTTGCTTATGGCTACTCAATTTATAACTATCTTCTCTCTACAAAAAAGGCGTGGTGTGTCTCACTCCTTTATACAAGAAATAAGTTCAGGTCAGGTCGGTAAATGTTGTAGGGCGTTCTTCTTATCAGTGCCCCATCATAACTTCTGAGAGGACAAGCACAATGCACAGTTTTCATTTCATATGCAAATTGTCTTAACCTGTTCGTTTTGTAAAACAAAATGATGAAAACGGTGCTTTTCATAATTTTAATTTTGTTCGTTAACACAAAAAGTGAGGTCACTATACATTCAATGCATGTCACCAGCTCAAACTTTTATGGCATCAAACTTCCCTCTCTTCAAGTGCATCTTAACAAACAAAAGCAAACAAATTAATAAATCATACACACAAACAAACAAACCTTTTAAGGCAGCCTGTCACTCAAACCATTTAAAAGTTTTAAACAATCAAGCTGAGTTGTGCTTGGAATAACTAATTAAAATGAACCATTGGAGAAAGTTGTCATTTCAAAGGATCCAATTATAGGAACAAAAGGGTCTCGTCCTTACCGTATTGACGATGTCTTTCCTAGTGGAGATTTTCCTCCTGAAGGGAGACAATCCAAGCTCCTCACTGTCATCCTCTTCCTCTTCTTCTTCCGAACTTTCTTCCTCCACGGCCAAAGGTGGCGATGGGAGGGAGGTACTTGTGCTTGAACTTCGTTCTGGTTGAACAACAGCCACAGACCTTGATGAGGTCTTTCTCCCTCCAAAGAAGGAAGCTATTGTCCCTGGTCCAGGTCCAGGTGACCTGGAGAAACGAGCTGCAAACCCATGCTTCTTATTCCCTCCTCCTGGAGAAAAGTCGCTTCCTCCGGCTTTCTCCATGTCTTTTTTTCTCTTACTTCTTCTTTTAGGAGGCACTTATCGACTTCTTCTTGGTCATGTCATGTCATGGCATGCATAGTAGTAAGTTAACGTGTGTGTGAAAATCTAAAGGCAGGCACGAAATGTGGTGTGGCACTGGAACTGTTGTGATTTCAATAATCTGCATAATCGCTCTTATCATCAGTCTTGTATGTATTTCTCACGCATAGTAGATGTGCATAGATTGATATAATTTCACTCAAAAAAGAGAATTATCGACCAAACAAATTAATTACCGTGAGATGTTTCCTACGTCGAAAGACTGCATGCTAAAATGAGAAGAAAAGGCAACGTCGTCCTCGATGTTGTTCCATTTGTTAATTTGTTTCATGTTTTTAAATCTTGAAGTTAATTTTGTAGGTTTGTTTGGTCGTTTTTGAATTTGAAAAAGGCTAGAGAGTCTACTACTTTAGTATAATTATTACTTGGTTTTGGTTGGTTTCTTCAATTCCTTGTTAAAATTTTAAGTAATTAATAAGGCCAATTATTGTGCTGTGTGTGTATGGAGTTTTAATTTCCCACGATGACTAATGTAATGTGCAAATTATTTGGTTTCTTCTTTAGACTAGACGAGAAAGAGAGCACGAGAGCAATTAGACAAGTAATAGTCGTGTCTTTAAGTTATCAAATTACTTGAAGATTAATAAATTAGAAGCTTCATTTCATCCTCAAACACGACCGATCTAATGTAAAATTAATGAACTTAACTTTTGTTAATTTTAGGCGTCTAAGTTTCCAACAGTTTGACACCTTCACCACTTAAGGATTTCCAGGTTGTAATCGTATCAATTAAATACACTGAGAAATTAATTAACAAATTAATCATGAACCAAATTAAAAAAGGATAATTGTGTTTGGTGTTTGGTCTGACAGTTTTATAATCTCACTATTTGCACTTTGATTCTCAGGCTGAGCCCGAACTCGGAAAATGTAAAAGTTCAAAGCAAATCGCAGGTCGCGCTTAAAATGCATGAAATATTAACTTTGGCATCCCAGTCTCACATTCACTTTCGATAATTTCATTTGAGAAATTGCTGGCTGTGCTACTTTATAATTGCGTCAAATATGCACAATAATGATGTCGTTGTATTTTAGTACTGGAAATTAATTGAGTTGCGTAAAAAATATTATGCTTTCTGTTGCAAGTTTTAGGTTGATAACTGCATAAATGGCGCCGGGGCAGAATGAGATTTTTAAGCTTTTATTCTATTTTATTTCCACTCTTTCTCTCAATTTTCAACTTTCCAAAGTACAAATACAAGATTTTGATATTGCCAATTACAAAAACGCAGTTTAATTATCTAATTAATGTAAACCACAAACTTCCGTCGTCGTAATATCTAAAAAAGTATACAAAATAAACAACTCTTTTTAACTATCTACGTTCTATATATTTGGTTAAAGCATAGTCCTCAATAATCAATTTATCTCATGCTTTTCTCATTAGACATTGACATATTTATACCTTAATTAGTACAGTAAAAGCTGGATAAATAGCGTAATTACTTGGGTATATAAAATGTAAAGTTTTAGACACTTATTTATTTGCAAACTCTGCTGATGATTGATGAATGAATGACACTTTAAATATCTGGATTAAATAGAAAATACACACTTGATATAAAGTCTACCTACTTTTGATGATTGCTGGATATAAGAAAACGTACAAATCAGTCTAAACTACAAAACTTGCCACACTCCACCTAATTGACCTATTAAATAATGCAACTATTTGAAAAAAGTTTTCGATTTAAACTATGCAATTCTTGAGCTCACAACTTTCCGCTTCAAAACATCTTCAATTGTTCAGTTAAATAAGTAAGAAGTAAGATTAGCTTTTGGTCTACTGTTTTATGGGAACTGACTTTATGGTGTGGCTTTTTTTAATTTCATAGGGACAAACAAACAATGATGAATGAGCAAGTCAAGTTTTTCAAAAAAATTGCGAAGATTTAAAAAAAACTCCTAAGATTTAAAACGGTCCCTTCCTCCTCGGCCTTCTCTTAATGACTATAACTGCGGAGACGAGGCAAGCCATGAGGAGGAGGCCGATGAGAAGCGTGATCATTGCAGCGAATCCCATCGTGGACATGCAAACAATGTTGCTAGTGTCCCCGTTGATTTGAACCAGGGGAGACTCCGTGTCCGAGGACGTGTCTGAGGAAGAGTCCATGTTGTCCAGATCCTCTGGAGAAATGACAGTAATCACTTTATTCAGTCCAACGTCTTCATCTGAAAGGGAGGACTTGAATGTGGTTTGATACTCGAAGAGGATGTCGGTGTCGTCATTTGAATAGTTCCCTGGACTTCTTCTCCTCCTTCTTAGAGACCCTTCGTCCGTGTCCTTATCCCCAGGGAGTCCAGACCTCCCCACGCCAGGTTGGGAACATTGCTCTGGGCACTGGTGTCGGCAGATTTGGATGGTGCATTGGAAGTGGACTTCCATACTGTCGGGGAACTTGAAGGCTTGGAAGTGAGCGTAGGAGAGGACGGTGGCAGAGGCACCAAAGTTCTTTATCTTGGTGAATGGGGACATGAGCTTGGGTCTTGTGATGCAGCCGTACTGGTCAACGAGTTGGATGGGAGCCCTTTGTCCGTCATGGGCGAGGCAGTTGCGGACCATCATGTCAAACTTGTTGTCATCATCCTTGATTGCGAGGACCATGGTCATGGTTTGACCGATTTTGACCAGACCAGATACTTCAGAGGCCCATGGACCCTTTCCAACTTGGATTTGCATCCAGCAGCCAACGTTATCTCCAGCAAAGTCTGCTCGCACAACGTCCAACATGTCAACGGGGAAGGGTCTGAAGGTAACGCTCTTTTCGTACTGGTCATGCCAAGTGCATCGCAGCTTCCTCGCCTGATCCCATACCTCTTGGACTTGGGAGTCGTATTGGATGATGACGGTGTTCTCAAAGAAGGACCCTGACCCTGTGGTTGGGGTGTACAGACCATCAGTACTCCCTTGAGTCCCACAAGCATCCACCCCGATGTCAAAGTTGGCCGAGGTGTGACCCAGACCAGCAGGGAGGTGGATGCAGTTCACGTTGTGGTAATGCCCCTTGGAGAAGATGACCCCGTGGAAGGGCTTGTCAAAAGCGATGAACACCCGCATGACATTCCTCTCACACTTGACTTCGAGGGAGGAGATCTTAGGCGTGTCACTGTCAGGTCCGGAAGGCCAAGAGGAGCCCTCTCCGTTAGCTTGGTACCGAAGTGCTGGGCCAATGTCACCCCCTTCGGCATTCAAGTCGTTGGTATGCAGAGCGATTTCCTTTCCGGACGTAAAGATATTTCCATTGGGTCGGGTAATGGATTGTTGAGAGTGATGTGGTGGTGGAGGTGGGCCTGGACCTGGACGAGCCATGATCTTTGGATGACTCTGTCCCCCCTGAATCATGTGAGGAGGTGGGCCGAAGAATCCCCCATTGTTTCCTCGCCCTCCTGAGCCTTGTGGAGGCTTCTTATCAAACAACTCTCTGATAATGTTCTTTGTAATTTCATTCGAAGAGAGTCCATGCTGCTGTTGTCGTGGGATGGGTTGGGGGTGGAACCTTCCATTTTGGGGTCCCATTGGAGGCATGAGTCCCATCGGGTGTTGTTGCTGCTGCTGTTGATGACCATAAGCCTTCTGTCTGACTTCCTGAGACAAGTCCTTTGCCCTCTGGATGACCAGGTCGCCGGAAGGAGTGCTCACAACTTGAACCTGTCCCCCAGCCGGAGTTGGATGGGGGATGTGCTGGCGCATGAGGCCTTGAGGAATGGCATGGGATGCGGATGCCTGCTGCTGCTGTTGTTGAGGGGCACGCATCTGTCCTTGCGGAAATCCTCCAGGAGGCATGGGGAACACGATGCTCCCTGGCACAGTCCTCATGGGCATTGGCACGGGAATCTAAGAAAGAACCAAAGTCTCAATTTGTCCCAAAAATAGTCAATGTCTTACCGGTGATGAGACCTGGTGCTGCTGTTGATGGTTCTCCACAGCCATTTGATCATGAATCGGACTGCTTTCTACAGCCATTTGATCATGAACTTGACTCTCCACGGCCAACTGGTCCTCTCCATCCTCTATGACCATCCCTTGCCTCTTGTCCAAGGAGGATGAGGATGATGACTTTCCTTCTTCCGCCCCACTCACCACCTACACACAAAAATATACAAAAAGGTATTAACAACAATGCTTTCTCCTTTTTCAGAAAACCGTGTCCCCCCATTCCGTCCATCAATGTCAACCGTCAACCCTTCTGTCATTGTGTGACTGTGTTGACGACACTCATTTCATTTCATATTGACTTCAGGCCCACATAAAGCCAAGTTTGTTCGCATACTTGTGCACCTGTGCCTTGTGGCGTCATCGTAGTAAAAATAGCATAATGTAATTGATTGCACATTCAACTCATCTTTTCATTGTTATCCTCTGACTGGTGCACAATTCCTCTTTTAAACGACGCCATTTATGGCAGTATGGTCATCTCATCCTCATGATAGAGAATGTATTTAAGAAACCGGGACTCGGATAGCCTACTTTTTTATACCATAATTTTTGGTTGGTTGGGTTAATTAGAGACTGACCCACTCCCACTGCCTCATTCCATTGCATTCCTTCTTCTTTATCTTCATTAATTTATTCTTATGCGTCTCTGGATGCGGCGAGTTAATGAGCTTTGAAATGGCTTTTATAGTTAGCTGGGGTCATCATCATAAAGTAGAAAAGAAAGTAGAAACATGGGAGGAGGGATTAGACGTATAGAGGCTTGTTAAGAAGAAGGGCCTTTAAGGCATTCTCTTCTTCCTAATTTGAATAATAATCTTGGACCAATTGTGCTCTTATCCTGCTGGACGTATGAAGCACACATTCTACAAAAACTTATGTATATCGCCCTCCAGTTTTGTAATGCACATTGTTGCTATTTATTGTGCTCTACTGGTCATACCACCTCCACGCCAGAAAGGCAGAATGAGGGTTTGTATTTAAAAAATTTAGATTTTTAGACATGGTCTGATAAACTGATTTGAGGAAGTGTAAGCAAAGACATAGAGTGTAAAAAGATGCTGTTCCTTGATGATGCTAAGCTAATGAATGAATCAAAAATCTTTCCTTGATCCTGTGGGAACAAACAGAGGAAAGATGAGACATAGCCTGCCATGGCATGCCGTAGGTGATGATGATGATGATGATTGTATGGTGTGGTCGTGGTGTATAATTTCTATTTCCTTTTCCTCCCTGCTTTTTATAATGTCAGTAGGCTAAAAAATGAAGAAGAGGACTTTAAGAAATATAGAATGGAAACAAAGCAAAAGTGCAACAGGTGGTCATGCCATAAGATGTTTCAAGTCGAAATAATTCGTCCTTCCGTCCCACTTTTGTATGTATACACAGAGAATCAGGTTTCCTGGAATGAAACCAGGTCTCTTCTGGACATTAAAGTTGTAGAATTCAACTCTCATCTTTTTTAACAATGGTCATCATCACCATCATGATTTTTAAAGACAGCAAAAAAATAAAAGCTGCAGTAAATCATAATATAAATGTGTTAGCTTGCAGACAAGAAAGAGTTATGTAGGTAGGATGGTGTCCTGATTTCCGGACCTAGGAAAGATCTTATGATTGTACGAATGCATGACATAATTTTACCCGCACGACGACGATGTGAGAGGTGTTGATGTGCATACAAATCATAAAATGAAATGAAATGCAACATCCTTTCCTTTCCTCATATGAATATGAATATGTATGATTAAAAAACTAAAATTACACCTTCTATTATTAGTTGTTCGTAATGAAAAAAGACGCTTGTCTTCTTCTTCTTCTCTCTTAGATATTTTCTTTTCTTTCAACGACTCACACCTTCATTTATAAAAACGAAGAAAGGCATCCAATAGTTTTCCAAAGAACATCTTTTTGAAACGATTGTAAAGAGCATCTTTTTATTTTTATATCATGGAGTAAAATTATAATGGAATTAAGCTTATTAAGTTTCGCCAACAAAATTAATTTGGTCTCAATGTTTTGAAACTCTTGCAATCTTTTTGTCAATCCTGATCTACAAATAACTTTATTTCTATGTCCCTGTGTTGTGATGTGACCTAGATTGATACAGGTGAAAGGATGAGTATATGGAATTATATGTTACAGGAAGGGTCCAACAAAATAAAATGCCTCGAACTTGGTAATTCACATCCTTGATCTTTTTCATGTCGGTACGAGTTCAAGGAAGAAGGGAAACCTTTTACCTGAGATATGAAATGTGCTATTTATTCAAATGGGCGACATGTTATCATTATCGCTTTACCAAGAATTGAATTACCCAAGAATTTTTAAGACTTTACTTACATAATGCAGAGTACACCTGTCTGGTATTTTTAAAAACCCTTTGTTATTGTTATTATCCATCCAGACTAGAGAGACCGGACTACAGGTGGATTTGGATGAGTCAAAGAAGAAACAGGTTGGTGTGATAAGGAAGGGCCTTAAACTTAACATTCATGTGTGACAAATTCCTAAAAATAAATGGTTCCTGCATGGTCCTCCATTAAGCTCTATTGTTGTTAACATCACACATTATCGTAAAACCTGGAAAGAAAGTATTTAAATGTGTGACCTACTAAAATAACAAAAGAAGGAAAAAGGGTTTGGTCTCTTTCATCTTTGGTCAGTGGGTTTTAAATTTATTTAAGGGGTGACATTTTTATGTCTTAAAGGAATGTAAATGACCATATACTTTACAGATTAACACCATATTTAAAACGTAGTCACCCATCACCCATCAAATCAAATCACATCATCATAAAAAACCAGTCCTTCCCATGAAATAAATAACCAAATGAATGCGTGCTTCATAATTTTAATCTGTCTATCACCTGAGAATGCTAAGGAAAAGTAGGACACCGAAGAAATGATAAATAGCCAACAGTTTTGCCTCTAGTTTTACCGCACGAATAGCCAATTTCATAAAATACCATTGCATTTCTTTGCACATTTCGTTTTAAAACCGATTGATCAGCCCATCATCATCTTTTCTGTGAGGAGGATAGGATAATGACCACAATCGATAGTTGTATTTTATATATTGACATGAAAAAAATCTCTTCCTTTTGTTTTATCCTCTCTTTGTTTGATAATCACACTTTGAAGCCAATTGATTGATTGATTACTCCAACAAACAAAAAACCCATGAAATGAGAGAGAAAGGAAACCACAAAAACATAACAATTATTTCCGCCATTCATCATTCATTCATTCCTCAAGGAGAGTTAAAATTAAAACAGTTTCACGGTTCGTTAAACGGAATGAAGAGAAATGAAATGAAATGAATGGTCATTTTGTAATCCTTTACAAATCTTTGCTTCTTGTTTAAAATTGCAATGTGACGTTTTCACATTTTTCAAGGCTTGACTGACCCTGCCCAATAAAATTATCATCATCAAGATGATGTCATTTTGTCCTCATCCTACTGACCCAAAGAGACGCGTTCCTTCGAGCAATTTTGAAATTCAATTTTCTCAAATATTTAAGAAAGCCAAAGCCTAGCCCAAACTTGTATAGACATGACACACTGAGGAAAGTCAATTCAATACAGATCCTGTTGAGACAAAGAAAAAAAAACTCATGCATGAGCCAAGCCCAAAGTTTTCTTTTAATGAAATGGAATGAGAGAAGAGAAGAGAGCGAAATTAAAAACTGAATTAATAATGTCTCTGATTGAGAAGATGAAGATAAGATGGGAGGGGTTTCTGATTCTACCTTCGGTTTCATTGAAAACAGTCATCATATGAAAATGAAATTAATTGAAGTCATACTGCCCCGAAAAAAAGCCTCAATAGAATGACTTTTGAATGCTGTAAGGATATGTACAACAGGAACTTGGAGGTAATAAAAATATAATACACGATTAATTACGATTTATTATATGATGCCTTTCTCTCTGTGGTCCAACCAATTATAGGTATGCAATATGCATGCACCTTTCATTGTTTAGGATCGTGGGATGCTGCTGAAGGATACATTAACATTCGAAAATTGAAGGGCAGGGTCGTGTCATCGTGTTTCATATGTACCTGTTGCATTTATTATTTATTTGCATCCTCAATCAAAATCATCAAATTAATAATGCTCATTGGTTTGACTTAAGTAAGTATGTCATTTGTTTGTTTCAGGGCATAAATAAATAGACAAATAAAAGCTCAAACTTTCCTTCTCTTGATTGCGTCTCGTAGTTTTCTTCAAGTTGAGATTGACCTACCAAAGAACTAAATCTTTCAACTAATTTGGGAAACAGCAACATAACACTTCGTCGCTTAAGTCACATTATCAATCAAAAACATGGTCTTCAATCCTTCTTATATTTCCCCCACAAGCATGTATCATCATGTATGTGTGAAAGCGAAAGCAAATCAAACGTCTTGGGAGAAATTCCTTTCTTTTCTTAGCCACACACCAATTAAATTCCATTGTACCTAACAAATATTTTTCGTCTCATCATCATCATCTTCATCTATTTCAAGGAAGACACTGGGTGCCTCACAATAGGTGATTTATGTCTGTCGGTCAGTAGCAGCCCTTTGTGTCCCATGCATCTATCATTATTATGCCATTGTTGTCATCATCTTCATCATCATCATGTTATAATTTCCCTTAACACCATACATGATGACCACTACTATTTTTAAACCATCTCTTTTGTAATTCGCGACATACAAGAAGAAGATGACAAACTATAATGATTTAGTACACCACATTTTTGAGGCGGATACATACACACTACTAAATCAGACTCAGTCGGACTTAAGGACTTCAATTCAAAAAGCTGTAGAGCTACAGCATTATAATAAAAGTGAAATGAAATAAAACAGACTATAATCTTTGTAGAAACTTAAACTTGGCATGTGCATGTGCAGGCAGGTATGTTAATTCCAATTCCAACAACAATTGGAGATTAGATTTCTTATGCTTCCATCCATCTGTTTTCATTATGATGATGATGATGATGATTACTATGAACCATTATCATCATCACAATTAAGTTTGAATTTAAAGAAGAAGAAGAAGAAGAAACGATTCTGGTGGTGAAAACTTTGTGTTTTATTGTTGTAAAAAAAGAAGAATGAACGCAGGGTGATGATAGAAGAAATGAAATGAAATCAAGTGGATTACTTAAAATTAGTAGAAGAAGAAGACGACGAAGGAAGGGTTTAATTTAATGACTGAAGGGATGAGATCGAGAGTGAATTTATTTGGAAAAGGATTGACTGACGAGAGGTTATTTGCTTTTTTAAAGAAATTCACGTCAGTTTCGACGCTTTATAGACTCTTCATTCCATTATTATCATCCTTCATTGTTGGCATTAGAAGATGATGATTAGTTCAATGTTGCGGCGGTTGTTTAAATACGTTTTCTTAGACTTCATTCATGCCTTTCATTTGGCTTGGCCAGTTTAGTTAGTTAGTTAGTTAGTTAGTAGTGCCAGGTCCTCTTCTTTGAATTGAATGCAATTTCAGTTTACCAACTAAAAGAGAAAAGCTTGAACATAGTTAGCAAACAGTGGTACAGTTTAATAGTAGGAAAATCATTGCCGAATTTGTTGCACAAGTTTATAGTAGTAGCGGACCCATCAACTGCAATAATTGCTTGGCTTTCATCTCTGTCGAATTTGTAATTTGTAAAGCAGCCGTGAAGTACAAAAATGTGTAATGTTTGTTGGACATTGCCGCATCATAGTCCATAGTTTGATGTAAAAAGTGTTTTGTCTAACGACACTGTCACGAGAGATGCGAATTGAATTGAATTGAATCCTAAATTGCAACGACGAGCTTAAAGAGACGAAGACCACGACGACGGATGAATGAATGAAGACTGCAGAAGTATAGTGATGATGATGGTCCACTTAATTTTAAAAGACACGCATTTTATGTTGATTTGAACTCAGTCTTTCTCGATAATTTTCACTCAATGTTAATCAAGAGCAAATACAACAGAACAGCAGGATTAATTGCTGTTTTAATTGCTTGTGATTTTAATGAAAATAGTGCAATCATGCAAAGTAATGTACGTCGGAAATCAAAATATTATCCGGAGCAATCAGTTTCAAAAGTTCATTCATTATCATAAAAATTACCAAAGGTTTCAACGATTGCTTCTGACATGTGCAGACTCATTCTTTTTCACCATTCCTAGAGCCGAACTACAAAAATAAATCTGATACCGACAAAACATTGTGGCGTTCAGCTTCCATTGAACTAAACGACGGGACAGGTGGATCTATCATTATCCATGATTAAGATTTTTTTAAAGTTTCAAAAAACTGGGATTTAGGTTAAACAAAATGAATCAACAACAGAATGTCATGTAATGCATTAATTAATGTCATTAAATACCAGTTTACTTCACTTGGGACAGCAGATGGCACACGAAATTGTATAATTACCGGTAGTACATACCTGTGAACTCAATGTGGTGGTGCTAAGGAGGAGGAAATAGAAGGCTGAGGTAAAGATGATGAGACTCCTTCTTCTTCCCATTATTTTGCTGGGATTGTTATTGTTCATGGCTTGCATTATTTTTTTATATTAAAAAGTAAGAATGTCAAAGAAATGTCCAACTTCTTCTTCCCGTCATCGGCAATAGCTTCTCTGTTGGGGATGCACGTCTGTAAATAAAATATTGCAAAATTAAAAATTAAAGGTCGGTGAAATTCTATGTTCTCAGGCTTGTGACAGTGACAAATCTTAGTTGCAATTATTGTTATTTTCAATTATCCTAACGAACTTGAACCCATCATAATTTAGAGAATCTGAAATTATAAAACGAGGTATAGGTTGAAGAGCAGTCAGTAGTGGAGGTCAAAACCAGTAGTCTTTCTTGATGCAGTTTCTACCGATTCAACATTGCTAGATTTACTAGCTAACATTTAACCCGGCACAAATGACACTTAAGAAGAGTATAATTCCATTTTTGCAAATTACATGCCTTAAATCCTTTTCACTTTCGCTTATTACTCGAATTCGAACCCGTTGGCTATCTTCCGAAACCAAAAAGGTTGAAGCTTTGATGAATCAAAAAAGCAAAAACTTTGAAATGTAAAATGCTTTTGCGAATTTCATATTTTGACATCGAAGCATAGCTATGCTGTACTGAAATTGACAATTCACGAAATTGAATGAATGACTGAACTCGAACCAAATCTAGGGACGAATGATTAGACAGCAAAGAACTAATTACAATAAAAAAAATAACACAAAGAACACAGCAAGAAATTTTCCCTTGAAACAAACTTAATTAAATCAAGAGACAAAAAATAATTAGCATAAAACTGCGTGAAATAAGGAACTGACGTGCAAAGATGAGATGCGTAAAATCGTCATTGAATTAACTCCTCTGCTAAAAAGATGAGCCTGTCAATTTTTAAAAGAATAAAGCAAACACTCGCACTTTACATTCTTGCATTCATTCATGTCAATGAATCCATCTGTTCCATTTTTTTTCTCTCAAACAATGAAATGAGCTAGGAATAAATAAATGTGGACACACACTTAAGACACAGAGTCTGGTGGTCCTTTTTATCATTCTCGCTTTCTCTCTTTGTTTGCACAAAGTATTTAAACGCACGTTCCTCATCTCAGGTTTGCAAATTTGCCGAAAAGACGGATCAGGATTAAGACAGACAGGAGGGATAATGAAATAGAATTTGAGAGGAGAGACTCTTAAAAAATTGTAGGTCGTGATGTCGGATTATGTTAGCATAATGGGGAAAATATTTGCCTACAATAATTTGCACCTCGTTCCTTCTTACAATCATCTTCTTCTCTGGCAGAT
>JAQIWU010000034.1:0-48799 GCA_034696445.1 Isotomiella minor
TAGGCAACTTCCTGTCTTAATGGCATGTCGTTTGTGGGTAATTTAGATATGCGCAAAGTGGAAAATTCTTATGTCCAAAATACATTTTAAGTCTACTTGACAAAAAAAACTTATTATGCATTACTAATGCTTACCTTTGAGTGGGGACTTAATCGCTGCTTCTACCAAACCGTGGAGCAATTGTGCGGATTTTGGATCCTCTCCTAATCCCGTGGCAAATGAAGACAGGGCTTCTGCATGCTTCCCCAAACACTGGAAAGCCACCCCTTGACGATAGTAAGCTTTGGCCCATTTGGGGTTCAATTCTTTAGACTTGACAGCATCTTTAAGAGCCCTTCCAAACTGGCCGAGTTTGATAAGGGCAGCTGAACGATTGGAATACAGAATGTGGTTGGAGGGATCAATCTTTATGGCTTCGGTGTAGAGGGACACGGCTGTGGCGTAGTCACCATTTTGACAGGCGGTATTTGACTGGTTTACTAATTCAAGGAATATCTGTCTCTTCCTCCCGTTGCGTCCTCCTCCCTTCGCTGGATTGCTCCCACTTCCACCTCCTCCTCCCCCCGCAGAGGAGGAGGACGAGGCTGTGTTGGTGTTGCCATGGTTGTGGGTCGTTGGACGCAGACGAGGGTGGGATTTGCCCTTAGTGGTATTGTTCATTCCTCTGGAATTTGAGCTTGCCCCATTTCCATGGTCACTTATTTTCTTGGGGCGTGATGAAGACGTCGATGGACCCGGATCCCCTCCTCCAGAGGAATCCAACTCACTCCGTCCCTGGAAGAAATGTAAAGTTAGTCTGATGTCCATTATTTCTGCATACCACGCCATTTTCCATCAATTATGTCCACTCGCATTAAAGTAATTAGATACATATGGAGTTTAATCTTTTCCAGACAAGAAGATATTCAATACTTTCCCCCAGTCTATCTTTCTATCTAAATGGGTGGATGACACACATTAAGCTGGTGATTTAGACAACGGGAGACCAGATAGGTTAAGTAAAGTACCCTTGGAATCTCAGAGACGCTACAGCTCATATGTGTTGATATTAGACATTTTAAGAAAAGCGAATCGGCTCAGTTTCTTCATGCGAAAGGAAGGAAAAAATGTTGGATGTTTGTTGAAAAAGGGTCACAATCGATTTAATGGATTTTTATGTTATTAATAGCTATCATCCATCACAAAAACACACACACAAAGAAATCTCAATCTCACATTTCCAAAATCTATTTATTCTTCTGTCTCCTCTCCACTCAACACATACATACACAACTCATCATCGTGTTTCTTTACAGAAAGGAAGTGGACAAATGCAATTTTCATGTATCTTGTCACACGAGTAAACTAACTAGAAGACCAGGTAATTTCATTTCACATCAGTAGTGTAAATAGAGTACCCTTCCTCCTCCTCTCCAGACAATGGCTAAAGATATGTCAAGTCATCTGAAATAATATGCATTGGAATTTGGAATGTCTTTCCGATAAGCCTTGTTGCTACGGTAACATCCCTTCACTCGAAGTGATGGATTGACCACTCAGTCAAATAATGACGAATTTGTCTAAATTTGTTTGTCGTCTTGGTAATTAAAGGTGGAGAAAAGTGCATCTCATCTGAGTGTCGGCATTTGGACCCCATTATTCATGCTATTCTTCTAACATATCGGAAATAGAAAATAGTTGATTCCAGGCTGCGTGAACTTGTGTGGGGCACTCTCTCTTTTGTCATGTGGAGTCGGTGTCAACGGAGCTGGCATGACGTGATGGTATGAAGACGTTCCAACTTTTTAGCTTTTTTGTGACATATTTTTTGGAAAAGCAATATATTATTTGGTAACAAGTTTAAAAGAGATTTGTGGTTGTGTATAGAGGAATAGATTATCTCTATCTTTGACCCAAGAAGAGGATTCACACCAACACCATTACCAACCAACAATGTCTCTCATCTTTTCTTTTCCGTATATTTTTTTAGATGGTCCTGAAAGATAGTGTTAGTTTGGTAATGTGATGTGATGTGAAAGAACACAAGGACCAACCAAACAAACCAATCAATTCTATCGCATCTCTCTCTCTTTTCCCTCTTCACTTGGCCTTAATTTAAAAAGTTTTGTGTTCCTGTCTAATTAATCTTTGCCAACTTTGCACCCGCCTTCATGAGTGAGTAAAAAAAAGAAAGATCTTTTAAAAAGAGAGACAACTAAAGAAAAGCATGAAGCAAAAGCAACACCTTGGATTCGATTCTTTGTTTGGGGCACCCTGGGCGAGGTCCCATCTTCTTCTTCACTTTTTAAGTATTCACTTATCCCAGAGACCAACACACGTCTCTAATAATAATAATCCTATTGCTCCCATTGTTCTCTGGGGTTATTGTGATGATGCGGTAATAAATTAGTACGACGAGGTGAAGGCTATGTTGTGTATATTGCTTCCTTCCGTCCTCTAAAAAAGTCTTGTCTTAAAAAGTAAATTTGGAAAGGGTTTTGATGCAACAGGTTGATCAAAAAAGTGTTTAAATATGCGATGGAACTTTCTTTGGTTCTTCTTGCCTTATATAGTTTTGTGTTATAAGATCAGAAGAAGATATTAGACCAGCATTCCTTTCTTTTTTCACATTATACGCATAATATGTACGCACACTTGGCTGGTTTGTTTTTTAACAGGTCCTCCAAGAAGAAAGTGGAATATTCCAAGAAGGCGACCGAACCAAGGTTTGGTGCATTAGCATTATTATCATCATCAATTTTTAGACGAGTTTAATACTTTTCGCCATTATTGTCTTCCCTCCATCGCCATAATAATACACTTCAAGAATTTCTTTTCTTCTTTGGATTTGGATGGATGTTTGGTGCGAGCCTCACCTTTTCTACTCTTTTTTAAAATGTAATAAAACGAGTGAAATAATAATAATACTTTAAGACCAAAGTATCCAGTCCAGAAAAGAAATTTATGAATTTCACACAATAAAATAAAATTTCCTGCCAGCTCATAACTCAACCCTAAATTATTTGCCTTTTATGTGAATGTGAAACAAACCAACCTTTCCTTTCTTTATTCACTCAAAATATTGAATATGGTGTTCTTCTTCTCTCGAGCAGAGGACAACAAAAAATATAATAAAATTGCTACACTTATGGGATGTCCTACACCTTCAGAACGGCGAGAAAAAGTTGGAAAGTAAGCATGCATTTTATGTTATGTTAGCAAGAGTTTTCCTACCACACAAAAAGACACTAATCATTATTATAATCTATTCATTTTTATACTATCAAGCCCCGTGTGTGAAAAAGAAGATTATTGATTTATTGTCTACATGAAATTTGTGTTGGCCAACATCCATTAATAATAAATAAAATTCGTATTCGGCTTGGCCTAAGTCAAGTCAAGTCAAGTCTGTGTAAATTAAATAAATAGAAAAGTCTCATCTCATTCATATGCCTCCTTAATATCTAATCCAACAATGAGTATGAGTAGTGAGCACAATAAGCTAATCGTTTTGATAAATAGCAATAATATAAACTCGTAAAATATCTACGTAGCAGCACACGTTACATTGTTGGTTGGATTTTTGCTTTATGATCTGTGTCATCGTCATCTTTATTATGCATACATGAAAGTTGCTTTTTTTGCTTTGCTAAAAAATATTTATTACGTTGTTCCGTCGCACCTCGTAAAAAAGCGAAATATAATAACCAACCATGCGCCGCATGTTAGGATTCTGGTGTAACGAATTTTCTCTATAAAAGACAAGTTATCCCACTTGCAAGAAAGGAAGAAAGAAAGTAGACCTCTGCTATGTCAAAATAATGAGTAATTGCGAATAAGAAAAAAATTATGACTGTGTGAATAATTCTCCTCTGTATGGCACCTTTTGTACCTGGTAATGCCAAATTATGACAGGTGGAGGGGGTGCAATGAAAGGAACATAAAACTTCAGAAAGGTCCTTTTTCCAGTCCTTAAAATTTTGGCGTCCTCTGGCAATGATACATGTGGAAAATTCCAGCAATGATTTTAGACAGGAATAGAAAAGGTTGATGATGATGATGATGAGGGATGGGAGTTGTTTTTTGAGTGGGAGGCATGGCAATGATGATGATGATGATGGTGCATATACTGCATGGTGGTGGCGAGTGGGTGGGACCGTCTTTTTTATGCACACTTTGGGCCTGGAAAAAGGTAAAGGATGGTGGATATGGGAGGATAGAAAGTCATAAAAATTCACGTAATAATAATGACGATAATTCCCTTTTCCCTTTCTTTCTCGTCTCATCTCCTCAACTGACTCAAGTGTTTCGAAGGAACCCTAATCTTGCAATGAAATCAGTACAATTTTTTCTCTTCTGTCATTTTAGTTTTTTGAATATATATTCAGGAATTTTCCCTTATTTAGTTGTCAGTTAAAAGGTGGAATTACACAAAAAGAAAAAGAGTACTTAACTTTGCTCTGACTTGTTGTCTTGCATGTCATAAATTACTGGGTGTATGAAGTACGTTCTTTCATCTTCATTTTCATTATTTCTAGATCATTAATGTGGCATTACTGCTAGCCAATTCCAATTCCAACCTTTCCAGTCGTTACCTGGCAAAAGATTTATGTACAAATATGGAAAACTAGAGCGGGATGGGGAATAAATTATATCCCTGTGTCGTGTCATTTGTAATAAAGACCAACCTGCTTCATTTTCATTCCATAAGGGAATATTATCCTACGTCGGTTTTGACATCCTCATAAAAATTTGCTTGGAAATAAAGAATGAAACCCCTTACAGCAGTTGAGAAAGATATAAAAGCGCAGTATAAAAGAAGAATTTAAGAGAGGGAAAAGCAATTATTAATTACTAAATTCTTTCACATAATTATATACCCCATCGTCGTCCTCTATTCTTCTTCTTACCCTCCACTCCACGAGGATGATGCCTGAAGAAAGAGATAAACTAATTCTTTTATGACGCTGTTAGAATGTGGAAACAACTACGCATGACAAAACAATGGTGCAAGTAATCTAATTCAATCTAATTACGAACCGCCATCATCCATCCAGTTCACAAAGACAACCCTTCTTGCATGCGTGCCTCTAAATACGACTTAAATTCTGTGCTTTTTTTTAAAGCAATCACATTCTTTTTTTTAGGAAAATATACATAAACTTTCTTTCCATATACCCACAAAAAAGAAAGAGCATGAGTGTCAGCCAACAATAATCCCTACATTGCGACACTACCAGTTTATTCCATTGTTGCATGCATGACGATAGTAATAATAATGAAAATGATAATGTGAAAGAGGGATGAATGTGATGTGATGGCCCGTGATAATGTAATGTAATGTGAATGAATATTATTATGTGATGTTTCTTCGGATTTGATCCGTCAGTGATGATAACATAACATGGGAATTGTCATGTTAAAATCTGTAGGGGTCTTCCTCCTTCCTTTCTTTCTTTTCGTCAGTTTGGGATTCATGTCAGTTTTTTATACATCCAAACATCATGGGGAAATATAAAAAAGTGGAATGAAATGAAATCAAAGTCAACCCTAAATCTTTCTCTCCTTCGTCCTTGCCTCCAATGTCCATAGGGAAGAAGAAACTGAAGACATGAAATGAAAAGAAAGCACCTGTCCGTATGATGCCTGATGTGCACAGTAGTGGCACAATGTAATAAGGCGCATTATGTTCCACATTTTAATATTTATTTATAAGACACCATTAAACTAATTCCTGTTGTTTTGTGGTGCGTAATAATAATATTATTCTACGAAGATAAGACCTTAAGTAACACGCATAAAAGATTATATTTCAATTATATTCGCTCTCTGCGACGTATTTTTATTGTTGCAGGTCCCACTTTTTTTTAAACAATCCTTTAGGCTATGGGATGGAAACCATACCGACCAGAAATCTTTCTCTTATGATATCCATCGTTGGAGTGAGTAAAGTTAGTGAGCTACTGGAAATTATTCTTTTGTTCGGGAGATGGTAATGTTGCTATGAAGGTATGAATGTAATAATGTAATGCGTCAAGGGAAAAGATGATCAATCATTATCACGATTTTTAATTCAATGCTCTTGTATACAATGGTCGAGAAGAAGAAGAAGGAAGGTATATGATTATGCTTATAAACAATTGGGTTTCTCTATTTCAGAGAACTTTTGCATGTCACTGTCATGTCTTTGGATTCTTGGCTTTTTACCCATCAGAGCATGTAAAATTCTTTAAAGTAAAAATTCCTCACATTCCCCAAGTTACACTGACTGGATGATACGACAAGGGCAGATAGAGAAATGTATGTGACTCAACAACATGCATGAAGGGATATCCCTCCCTGGAATGAAACGAAGTACTGAACTGAGAAATATTTGAATAATTCACCAAATATGGAGAGAGGAAAAAATTGAATTGTATCCATTCGTCTGACTTTCTTTACATTCCACACGGCACACAAAAATTCGATGCGGTTGGATTATGTCTCAATGCTTTGTAGAGTGGAGAAAGTTATAAAGGAGCACAAGAAAACATTTCAAAGTCTATAAAGTTGAGCTCAGACTTATGCTTAATTATTCATGACAGCAGATATGAAGATTAGGGGATTAGTCACACGACTTGGTTAGGATTATTTTAGCACACTAGATTAAAATGCTGTGAAGCAATTGTACAGAAGATTGGGGAAGATGTCACACGTCACACCTAATCGCTTTCCCCAGTGCTACATTTTTTTATGTAATGCAGTGCCGAATTTTTTACGAGAAACCTATGTTATCGGTACTTTGTGAAGAAACTTACAGTGTTTTCATAGCAATGATTCCCTACAATCCTTCCGGAAGCATGATGCTGACCACCACTCCCACTACTCACTTTCACTTTGGAATTCGAGGAGGTGGACACATGACTATTTCTACTGCTTCTATTCCGATGGGCATAATTGTATAAACTTTCTTCCTCTGTACATGTGGAATTACCTCCACCCCTTCCATCACTGTTTCTGTTACTACAATAATCATCCTCAATAACGTTTCCATAACCCCCACCAATTTCACTTTTACCACCACCACGTTTGGTTCGAGCCACGTTGTTACTCAGCATTGCGCCCATGTCAACTTTATTCTTTTTCTTAAACAGGATGTTGTTGAGTCCATGGATGAAGGAAGAGGTTGAGGAAGTTGACGAGGTGTTTTTATTGTTGGCATCTGAGATAATGTAGCCTAGCCGGAGCAACTCACTAATTGCATCTACATTGTTATTATCACTTTCTCCATCCTGGATGCCACCCCTCTTCCCTCCTCCTCTGGTGGAGGAAGGGGGGATGCCAAGACTGCTTGCACTACTGCTAATGATACTCGCTCCCCCGGCAGAAAAATGCCTTGTTCGAGAACCTCCAGAATTCATTTTCTTCAAAACTTTCAGAGCCCCACTAACGCCAACAACTTTGGAATTTCCCTTCTCGTTTAGGCTGACCATGCTCGAGTTATTGCTGCTGGAGGGTGGTGACAACTGTAGGCTTGCCATGATGGTGCGTCAAATTTTGGCTTTTCACATGGCGAAATTTTATCCACAACTTTCTTAAGTAGTTCAAAATGTTTTGCAGAACAATCAAACTCGATGTGTTTTAAAAACCCATGCACGCATGCAAGTCAGGTTGGATGAACTTGCACATGACAAAAAATAAAAATACGTGTTTTCTAAACGGTGACATGGACACTACTGAATGCAACCTCAGCAAAAAGTGAGTTAAAGAAGAAGTTACATTTCTTGGCTGTTACAATGTAAAAGGTACAATGTTGAAGGAAAGGATAGGCTGGGCGAACCAAGACCAAGACCAAGACAGGTATTCCTAAGAAGAGAGGACATAAGAGGAGGCATCAGCAAGCAAGCACATTGATATGAGATTGCTGTTATGTTCCTTTCTTATAGAGAATACAGGATGGTACATTAACTTTACCTGTAATGTAATGTAAGAGAGAGAAAGAAAAGAACGTGAGTGAATAAAGATTAAAGTTAAAGATTGCTCGAGGACTTGGATGGACCAAACCAAAAGTACATCTTCTAATGATGCGATGCAATGATGCTTCGAAACTCGAAGAGATGTTTGAGGAGGATGAGACGGAATAGAATAATGGTTATAACTTGAACCTGAACCTGAAGAGAGAACGAAGAACATCTTTCAGGTGGACAGGTAAGACAGCACCGCATTTATAATGCAGCCACCAAAAAATATATATGAAACAGGCCTCCTCAACCAACCTCCTTCATTTCATTCAGACTGGATATCATGTTATGTCCCTAATAACAATAATAATAATACCCCGAACCCTCTGCTCAGAGGTTTTTGGATTTGGAACCCTATAATAATCCTGGAGAAGGGACGAGGGAAGAGGAGAGATAGGGCTCTTTAAAGCTGAAAAATAATTTTAAAAGAGAGAAAAAAGTCTGGAAAGCAGACCCATTATTATACGCATTAAGTCACAATCAGCTCCTTCTTCAGGTCAGTCCTTAAGAAATATAAAACGTATACAACTTCACCGGAATTGCATACCTACCTACCTACCTGCCGTGTTGTGTATCACCTTCGCTGGAGTGACTTTATCTCATCTTTGTGAAATCCAGACAATAACAACTCACTGTTGCTCTACTTTTCAACAAAGGTGATAATGACGGATGAAATCCCTGTTTATTGAGTGAGGATTATGACAAACATTCAGAAATTCCAATCCCGAATTGTGCGACAACGTCGTCAAGGTCGTAAAACAATCATTCCTCAGGGGCACTTTGACACCATTGGCATCCTCCAACGTTTTCTTCAATTTCAATTCCACAAACTTTGACATGGGAACGGAAGCACAGGAGAAAGACAAAAAGGGAAATGTTTTCCAAGGTAGTAATGAGTAATAATGAGGGTAAATAAGTACCCTGCCAGCCTCAGCCAGCACCTGTCTCTCTGTCTATTTGCTTTGCTTTTGTATTTTTACCATTGCTTGCATTGCATGCAAGAATTGGTTCTTTCTCAAGTCTACAATTGAAAAATTATCCACATGCACATATTTTGTTTTTCTCTTTTCCAATTCTCTATCCCTCCATTCGACTTGTTTCGATTGTTCTTTCGTAAAGGAAACTAGCTATTGAAGTAGGTTATGGTAAGACAATGACAGACGAGTTGTATGAAAGACGACTGATTGACTATGGAGGGGTGGAGGATAGTGGGTGGGATTCTTGGAGAAAGGCACAAAGGGAAAGGATGGGAAAGTGGATTTTTATAAATTGGTTTCTTTCCTTTCCCTTCTTCGACATTTGACATTAAAAAATTGAGGGTTTTTTCTCCGAGGTCAAAAGTAGATGGTTGTTATTTTAGTGGTTCTTTCTGTTTCTCCTGGCAATTTCTTGTTTATGAGAAAGTAGGATGAGATTATAATAGCGACAAAAGCGACGAGACATAAATTATTTGGAGCATATATAGTCGGGATTGGATTTATATTGTGTGATGTGGTGTGATGATAATGACGTGATTTGATGTGTAATTGAGGTAATTACTCAAGAAGAAGATGTGACATAATGATGCGATGTGATGAGATTTGGTACTGGCGCAATGATGGCAATCAAAATGATGCGGTCTCGGTCTCCACACGGAAGACAAGAGACAAGACGACGGTCTACTTACAAATACCACTACCCCTCATTGTTTCTTTTCTTTCTTTCGTGCGCAAGTAAAAGTAACAATCAATGCGGTTTCACATAAAAGAAAAGTCCAATTCCGATTTCAATTCCAATCTGAATCCCCGAAACCAAAAAAGTACCACACAAAGCCAAAAAACCAAAACCAAATGACCTGTCTCGTCTGGTCTACGGTCTCTCTCTCGTTTCGGTTTTGGATTATTGTCTTTCTTTCTTGGCTGTTGTGTCTAGTCTCTTTCCCCTTTAATGACAAACTAGGTACAAACAATAGATGTGTGATTACGCGCAGGTATAAAATAAAACCGACCCACAACAATGCACGCCTTTGGGACCGTTCATCCATCCAACCGAAGAATCAAGTCGACGTCGCCTTGAGAAACCTCAAAATTATTTCCTTTTCACAAAAACGCCCTCAAATTTTCCCTCTCACGTACGACCCTACGTAGTCATTTACAATTACGATTCCAGGGCAGGTACCAATCCACCATAAACCTCAAGCAAGCATACATACCAGAGATGAGACAACACCTAAAGAGGAACCAAATAAAAATGCTGATCTGTGGTTGTTGTTGATGCCATTATGTCCGCAATTGTTTGAGAGGGGTGTTTCTTTAGTCACAGAAAAGACGCGTTGGTTGAACTGCATGCAACACCACAGCAGGGCATAATAATGCGGACGTGGTGGTGTTAATGCTTGGTCTGTGGTGGTGATGTGCATTCAAAAAAGTAAAGTGAAGCTAAACAAATTTTTTGATCCATGTTTTAACACTAAAAAGAAGTTTTAACGAGAAAAGAATGACTACGCACTTTGCACCTTTGCTTTCTTTCTTTCTCAAAGTGTATCTCTTCTTCTTCTGGTTCTTTCCCATGAAAACAAAACAAAGTCGGTCCGACAGGTCTCTCATCTCAAGTGAAGTTTACTACAATTACAGCCTTGCTTTGTGCGATGTTTATAAGCCAGACTGGACCAACTTTTCATGAACGTCATTCTTCCATACCTGGTCGGTCCAGAGGCATGGTGGCAAGGTAAAAGGTAAAATGTAATTAGTCTGGATAAGTAATGCTTGGATGAACTGGACGGACATGGACGTGGACGTAGGTAAATGAGATGGAGATGAGATGACTAACCAAAGAAGAAGAAAAGTAAAGAACGCATTCTTCTTATCTTCATGTCCTCTTGTGGGAAGTCTCCGTATAAAAGCAAATAGAAAAGTACATGAAGATGCATTCAGCATAAATGATCGGTCTCTTTGTTCACTCAAGTTAAGAATAGTCCACTCACTCTCCTTTCTCTGCCGACCGTAGGTAAATAATACTTTAAATAACGAAAGTGTTTATTTATCTGAAAACGATCCTATTTTGGATTAGATTATGTACCAATACTCTGGCTCAGTTGAAGAATGTTCACGTCACAATGTCCATTGCATTATGTTGAATCAAGCATACAATTCAACGATTGTGGAAAAATCATGGAGAAAGTAAAACCATTTGTGCCAGCGCCAGCTCAAGGCATTCCTCCAAATCTAGCCCCAAATCGTAAAATTTGAAAGACTTTGAAGTTATGATTAGCCCACTGAAAGATGATATGATGGACGGCTCTGCTTTCTCTTTTTCTTTCTTTTGAGAGATAAAGAAGTTTATACAGACAAGGCTAATTTCCGTCCTGTTCAACTTGAAATTTTAAACTTGAGAGCCATACTTTTATTTGTTTAGTCATTCAATTCAAGTAAACAAAGATATTATAGCCATCAGTGGCCCGTCAGTTTACGTTCAATTCGTATTGCTGCGCACCACACTGCGAAAATGTTACATCCACCTTTCCACAATGATTGCCAAATTCTAACTTTTTTTGCCAATGATGATGAATGGGTGGAGTAAATCTGTTGACTGTCACTAAAAAATATGACTGACTAAAGTAACGAACCTGACGTGGGAGGAAGATTGAAGATGGGATTCTTCGATATGGGGTGCTAAACTAAGGATAAGAAGCGAAACCTTGTACCCATCAATCATTAATTCGTGGTGGTGGTGTCATGCCAATATTCCATAATTGTCTCAGTAATCATACACATCAATCATAATTGTCATCATGAGGTATCACCTCTGGGTCTATTTTAATTGACAATTGAATTGAAATGGCACGCAGTATTATTGACTTTCTCTTTGGCCCACACATGAGATGAGATCAACATCACCATAGTGCTTAGCTTAACTGTAACTAATTAAACCCTTCGCGATTTCTGATGAATTGATACCAAACAATTAGAACCTTTTATCCCAATACCATCAACTGTCTGTCCTGTCCTTCTCTCCTCTTCGACATTGATTCTCATTTTGACGTATTAAATTCTTTCGCTCATTTCACAATTGATAGCAGAGAGACTCTTAGATTGTATCTAAATTCCATGTCTGTCACGCATTAAGTAAGTACAAACTATAATCACAAAATTCTTTCAAAATGTATAAAAAACAAAGTAGCCATCTTTTAACTGAGTCATTTCCTTCCTTCGTCTGAGAAAATCATCGTCGTCTTCATGCGTGCATGACTTTTACTTCAGTCAAAGTACAAATTGATTCTAGACAAAAGAGTTAAGAGGAATACTTATCAATCATCCGTGAAATTAGGAATCAGAGGAAGTAAAAAGAAGACAACGACAAAAATTTGGAGGAACCCATGATTTTCAAACTTTCAAGCTTTGTTTTTAAGAACATGATTACCCTCGTTACTTTCCAGTTTCCATCCACTGCCTCCTCACGAACGGAGAATGATAATTCTGTTGTAAAATGATATAATGGAAGGAAAGGTAGTTGATTCTTGTCCATGAAATAAAAATAAAATGATGAATCCCAAACCTCAAATTTTAATTCCATGTATTCCAATTCAATTGCATAATTCCATTCCAGATGTACGGATGAGAAGGAAGGGGAAGAGACGAGACAATAATTGCATGCCTCCAGAGATTGAGGAAAAATATAGGTTGATTATAAAGAAGTGCCTGGGCTACTTATTCCGTGGATGGATGGATGGATAACTAACTGATTGTACGTTTTTTCTCAAGATATTGCTGTCGATTAAGTAGCACGATTCTTTAAAAGGTAAAAATCGTTGGAGAAATCAATCTTACTTTCCTCCAAATTTATAAATGTACTGATTCCATCCAATCATCCACCCCTTCTTCCTCCATCCATCCATCTGCCCTGGAATAATTTTGAAATTACATATTATGTATCCATCTTCTGTTGTCTGTCTTTCCTTGGACCTGACCTGAATTTTCCCTTGAGGGGTAAAACGAGAAACCCAGATCGATGATTGAGAAATGCGTCTGGTCATAGTCAATAGAAAACTTTAGAGTGCAAATTTAAGCACTTATTGTCACCCGGATAACAGGACAGAACATAAAAAAGCGATACCAAGAACTCTTCAAGGCATAACCAAGGCGTAATGAGATGAAAGTAATTAAACAAGCTGATTGCATTACTAAACACTAAATCGACGCAGTCTATCTATCTATACTCGCTTGAACAATTATCGCAATAATTGACTCTACTTCAAAGTTTCGAACTTTGATTTTCTATGATACGCAGTGTATATGGAATGAATTCGTGGAGGATAGTATCGGATAAGAGAAAGATGCTTCAAGTGATCAACTGATGATGAGGGGAGCATGACTTGAGAAATTTTTCATTTTGAAAGGTTTAAAACAGAATGAGAAAGTTAATCGAGAGTTACTATCGAATCGACGAAGAAGTTGATACGCATCACCAAGAAGAAGAGGCAAAGGCAATTGTTACGGTTGCTGCTATAGAATGTGGTTGATCCTCCAAGAAATGGAATAAACATCAGCCGTCCCAGAATCCAATCAATCTTCCATCTTCCACCTTAAAATCTCTTACCTGGTGTGCGTTCAAAATGCATTATTACTATGATTTAACCAGGCCAGACCAGATGGTCACTCATTCCTTCTTTCTTTCTTTCTCCATAGTAGTGAAAGATCAAATCCATTTTTCCTTGCCCATTCCATACCACGAAGGTTAATCACAGTTGGATGGATTTTTGGATTATTATTGGACCAACCGTAAGACCATTTTTCAAAAAGAAGACAGAAAGGAACACACGTATAGGTTTTGCATGCATTCATCTCTGAAAAATGCATCTTTCTTACACTTTTAAATTCTAAAGCAGTGGTTTATGCCTTAGCTCTGGGGCAACTTTTTACTCCATCCATTTGATTTTTACAAGGCAAAGAATTTAGAGAGATGCGTGGATGAACTTTACTTTTCTTCTGTGTGTGTGGATATGGATGATGATAATGACGATGAATAAAATTTTTCTTTTTCCTTCTCGGAAGAGTGCAGTGCACGCCCGAATGATTTGTCATGTTCTATAATTATAGTAAAGGTGAAAATTAGTGTTCAAGCGAGATGTAGAGAGGAAAGAGGCAGAGAAATTTGTAACAAATGACTGAATAAGAAACAGACGGCAGATGAGAAAGAAAGAATTACAATTTACATTCATGTGCGAGGAGAGATGCGATGCGATGTCCATCCATCCAACCGTTCTTTTTTTTGACCATCTTTCTTTCAAGTTGCATGATTCATGATTTTTTTCATTCTTGCAATAAATGAACGCAATAATAAATCCATACCTTCTAATTTCTGCTTGGATATGTTATGTACCTACTTCTGTCATGTGGGCAGGTAACTTGAAACCTATAGCGAATGGATGAAGGGACAAGAAAAGAAAGAGGGAAATTTTAGCAAGAGGAAAAGTACGACAAAAACAAATCAAGTCATGTCATCGTCGTGATGAGATAAAAAAATTAAATTACCAGCCAAAGGAAATTGCTAAATTTACATCTGTCCAAGTCTTGTTCACAAGCTTCCTATAATTTGTCTTAATGACCGACATGAGGAGTGAAGTTGTCAATCGTTTTCGTGTCTCATCTTGAATAGATTGAACGGTATATTTATTTTGCAGTTTTTAAACAAGTCATTTATTCCACCTGCGTGCATTCGTCGACTTTCACACAAATAAATGCCATAATAATCATAAAACCATAGAGCATTTCTCCACAAAAGTTAAAGTTTCTTCTTCAAATCCAGAAGAACTTCCTTTTTTTCTTTCTTCGGAGGAAATGTTAATGCGCTTTCTTCTCAAACGAAATGAGGCTAAACCATCAACATGACCACTTTGCCTTGCCTACCTGTCTCATCGGCCGCCTTGTACTTACTCATTTCCTTTATTGCACTATTATTATTGTCAATTTACTTCAAGACAAGTCGGTTCCCCTTTGACTTTTTTTTGGCTTTTGCCTAAAAATTCACTTTTTTATCCTTCCGGCAAGAAGTGAATTGCCTCAATGAGGAGCTACTGTTGTTTTGTTGGTAGCACCTGAATCCAATTTCTGAGTGAAATGAAGTAAAGTTCGTGATTTCCCTAGATTTCTTTCAACCTTTAATTCAAAACGGTAATAAAGTAAAGTGCATGAGTTCAAAGTCAACCTTTAATTCAAAATTTTATTGACCTCTATATATGATCTGTCAACCAATGCTATGCTTGAATGCAAATATTCTTTTTAAAAAACTAGCTCGTGTTGTTGATTCTTCTTCACTCATATATTTTCTCCTTAAATTGATCACAGTTAGCAATGTTCCGAGAGTGCAAATGCGTATATGACTGCAAATGGAAATAATAAATCTTGTTATGAATGGCAGTGCATTTTAATTTCCAAATACACACACACGTGAAGAAGGAATTGAATGAGCTTGGATGAGAGGTGTAAGCAAATCGTGTAAAAGAAAAGTGAGACAACTTGTGTATGCCATTCACACACAATGCACAATGATGATGATGATGGTGAAGACGATGGTGATAGTGCTAATAATGCCATGCCTTCCTACCTGACTTTGACTTCTCTCAACAATTACTATGGAATGGACCTTAAGAAAGAACAAGAATCAAGTGATGATGGTGTGGAGGAATTTGCCAGTGCAGTCAAGTCAAGTCAGAGATTCAAAAAGCTACATGTTCATGTAACTTTTTTAAGTGCTTTGCTTTTCCTTCCACCTTCCTCTTTCATCTTTTCTTTATAAAAGTTGCAACAACAATCAAGTCTCTTCTCAAGTTGAATGTGCTTTGGCTCATTCTTTCTCCTGGTACGCACATTACATTACACATTGTAGAGACAGCAAAAAACTAGCAAAGGAATGTTATTTAATTTACCTTAACACATCTAATCCAATCCAATCCATCCATCCCAAAATGAAAACTCTTTTCCTTTCCTCCATGCTAGCTACAATGTTATTATGCATGCAACAACAAGGAAGGTGAATGTGTGATGCAATAACAATACATAATAAAAAATACAATTGCCAACAGCAAGCAAGCAATCCTCTGTTTCTTCTCTCATCTTTTTCAAATCTTTTGTTTCATGTACAATTTTCATCAACACCACCACCGGATCAGTTCATTTCATTCAATTCTTTTTCTGTATCCTACACTTCATTATCAGACTCAAAAGATGTGCTTAAAACAAGAAGAACTCTGTCTTTAAAAGTTTAAGTTTGCAAATAAATTGCTCTTCTGATGTACATTTATGTTGTTTCTTAAAAGCAATGGAAGCGACGACGATGATGGAGGTTATTTATTTGTTATCTTTTTATCTTATGTAATGTAATGCAAATGTGTGGCTGAAAGAAGGCAGGACTGGATGGGGTTTAAAAAGTACATATCGGTAACATCATCGCTACATTACACAATGTGAATGAAATAATGAAATTAATTCTCTCTCTTCGGTCTTTTGACTTTAGATAGTTTTCTGCACTTTGCTTTCCACTTACAAAGCGTGACACTTAAGCTAAGCTGACTGATCTTGACCTGATGAAATGAAAGAAATGAAGAAGAAAAGTATGAAGTCAAGGTGTAATAAAATAAAATAACATAAAGTGAAATAAAATGAGGCTTATCTTTATTGAGCAGGGTGCTTTTTGCATACTCAATTAAGTGTATTTAACAGAGTTAATTAGCCAGAGTGGAAATGGATATGATGGGATTACATTATGGATTACTACGGTTAGTTGTTGAGTGCCATGGCATTTTTATTTTTCACAGGACTCTTTTTTATTATTCCTCTGCAATCCGAATTACGATCGCGGAAAAAACTAAACTCAGCCCTGCCCTTGCCTCTCTTTTCTGTCTGTGCGACTCTAATCCTGATGAACCGAATGAATGCCTATCAGTAATCAGTGGTGCTAAATTCCTCATCTGCGTATAAATTATTTTATGGTATACGCAGGTAAGTGTCAAGTCAACTCCCGTAGGATCACGTTCATAGGATCAAGAAACTAAAGTTCAATGTTACTTTTTTTTCAGACTAGAATGTTTTAAAAGTCTCTTTCTTCTGATACTACGACATAAAAGGCAATGTGTGCGGTAGGTTCTATCTCCATCTGTTGTCCGCAGTGTCCGACAATAGTCAGTCGGGCATTCTCAAATTAGTAAATTCTAATTATTTTTCCTTTACAATTTCACACTTCACTTCACCCTCATGAACCTAGGAACATTACTCTTCGCATGTGGTCTCTATTTTCACTCCACGTCCACACACCAGTCCAATCATTTAAAAGGAGGAAGGAAGAATAAAAACGTCATTATTGTTTTTTCACCATCGCTATTGTGACTTGAAGATGAGTCTGCACAAAAAGTACACAATGCGGAGAAAATGAGATGACGTGCAAACTATTCTTGTTACATTCTGCATAGGATAAATCAATGGACAAAAATGAATGGATGGACGGTGTGGTTCATGGACAAGGTTTCTTAATTTTACTTGATGAAAAATTGTATTAGAATGTGACAATGGAAGTGGTATAATAATGGCATGATGATCCACAACTTAACTTTTAAAACATCGCCTTGCGATTGCGTGTCACGGGCCCCTTTTTCTCTTTAGAGTACAAAGCAATGTCAATCCCATCATGTTAACATAGAAATATACACATAACAACATCAACAACAATAGAGCTGTTAGCGTAATAATAACGAGAATAAATATTTGCAATAATACTAACCCTCATTTTTATGTTCTCATAGATAAAAGAAGTTGTAGGTGGGGAGTCTTTCTCTCACATGGCGAACAAAATGCGAGGAAAATTAACATTACAAAAATGCAATTTCATACCCCTTTACTTGCACACCATGCATGCGAACTGGTTAATAATAATAATGCGATTGAATTGGAATTACTATGCTTTTTGCCTACCTACATTTAATAACATTCATGAGAACATTTTTGAAGACAGACAGACAGTAGCTTCCTTCAATAATGAAGTATGTCGTCGATAACTTCTTCAAATTTAAATACAGTAGCATTTTGTTTGTTTACTGTGAAGATAATTTTAGCATACCATAAAGTACAGAAGCCGCAGCACAGCTTGCTAAAGAGCCCAAATAGAAACCGGAAAGCACACCTAATTTTATGATTGTGTTACCGTAAAAGGTAGAAATTATTGATTACTTTGCACCTCGTGCGCAAATATATTCCTGATCAAAAAGAATGCCATTTATTACTAACTGTAAAAGACATAGAATCAATACACAGGTATGCATAACTGAGGGGAAACGATTCGATATATGAATGAACCAATTACCTCTTATACGGGACTTCTTTTATTCTACCAACACCAGTTGTCAGTAGTGTCAACTTCGTTGTCAATAATAATAAGGTCTTCAAGAAGAATGCTGTTGAAAACGGCATATTACGAATGCAAGAGAAGTTTGAGACAGATGTGTCACCAAGATAATTAGAAAACCCCTAACAAGTCCAACCTCCTCTTCCCTCACATGTAAAGCATAATGTAATAATAATAATAATTTCACGTTGTTGTTCAACGTAACGTTGCATTACCACAGAACTAATCAACTTCAAAGGTGGTGGTGACAGGTGACAAGAAAAACGGGTTCAACTTCAAAACCAAAAACCGGACTACTCCTCAAACGATCCATTTCAAATTCACAATCTACTATGCAACCTTATAACAATCATAATGATGACAACATCCTGATTGTGTACGAAGGTATGATTATGACCGTGATTGTGACGGAATTTAGAACAAAGCAAATTAAATTGGAATGGATTTTTGTGCAAGATTTTTAGCAACTAATTTATGACAGAGAAAACTTCAAAATTCTTACCTTATTTGACGTCATTCTTCAGTCATTTCCAGGCAAGTAACTTTCCCCATTATTGCAATAGAAGACGAATCACTCGTTCATATGGACACGTGTCACAGTGCCCCTTTTTATGTTTTCCACTTCATTAAAAAACACTTAATAATTGTCATTTGCTGTCACGTGAACTCATAAAAGGACATGGCATGGCATGAGGTGAGATGTAGGGGAGAGATGAAGTACGCGGTCCGACGCACTACACAAAGGGATAAAAGATGAAGGGACAAATTGGGCCCCCTGTAGCGTATGTCATGCAATGTGTTGTTGGGGGTTAAAAGGGGAGAGAGAGGCTAACTTTAACTTGTAATCCTTCCGTATTTTTCATTCCATTATCATCCATATCTTTCTCCATTCACGATTCACTTAGCTTAACAGGAGGGAGGGAGGTAGTATAAAATTTATTGTTGGTTTGCGATGATGACGGTTTATTTATAGGTCTCTGTCAACAGCGGAGAACCAGCACACGACGACAAAGACAGGATCAAATCAATCACAATCACAACCACCCATTCTGCAGATAAAATTGTCCGCTATGGAGGTTTTGCTAAAACTTCGACAGGTCACTTGATTAATTGTCGCAATGGAGATAGCGAAAATTGTAATTTTCCTGCGACTAATTCGCTATTTATGTCACGTTCATTTGGTTACAGGTTGATGAAGGACATCATCAATTCCTTGAAGCCATTCCCGAAATCTTTGGCTGTCTGATGTCTGATTGTGGCTGGATCCAACTCTTGAATTGTCCCCTACAGTTCTTTGTTGTGTTGTCCTAAAAAAATTAAAAAGTTTAAAGACATCATGGTATCAACATCAACCAATCGGTTATAATATAGTATGATTGGGAGTATACTTGGAGAGCAAATTGTTTTGCATGTTTTCATCAGATGTACAAAATACTAGTTTAGCTATCAAATCCTTGCGGTCCATATTTGGGCATTAATTATGATAGTAGTGACATGACATGGTGCATGGTATATATATCGGGTTTTGTTTTTGTCATCTTGGGTGTCACCGTCGCAGGGACACCACCCAAATAAAATCCGAAGGAGATGTCATTAGCCAACTAAATTTCATTTCAACCAAACCCTCTCGTTTTATGACTTTATTCCATTTAAAAAAGACTTTAATAAAATCCGTATCTTCCAGAATAATAATGTCATAATAAACGTCTCATAAATATAGTGGGGACAAGGGGGTATAATTGTCCACTTTGGAAAAGAAAACGTTATGAAGACGAAGACAAGACCAGCATTTAGCATTCCTCTTTTTAGAATTGATAAGTGTCTGTCTCTAAGTTATTGACTTTATTGGATGGAAATTGTGATCACAACCAACTCATGGGAACGAAAGCAGTTTGTTACATCTTCATTGTTCATACACTAACTTTACTCCCTGTTAAAACTTGACTGCTTTTGGCATTGTAAAAATAAAATATGTCTTGCTGCTGGTCAACTTGAATAATAAAAATATACTTTGTGGTTTTTGTTTCACTGTCAATTAAACCTGTATAAATCATTCCACTCTCAATTCAATATATGCAAATCCTTTCAGATGAATACCCAGCAAAAATAGAGTTTACATTAGCAAATCAAAAGTCACTTTGTTTTAGACTTGGATTAGAGACAAAAGGTGAGATGTGATATTGTGTTACTTCTTGAATTGATGAAATGAAGTGATGCATTTCAGTTCTCTCCTTACTTCATGTCTCCCAGCATGAGCATAAATGATCTGAAATATGCAACCCGTTTCTAGACACTCAAAGTAAAGTTGCCCTTGTCTTTTTTTGCAATTACGTTTTTAAATGTTTGCACAATACAATAAAAATTGAATTCAAACATTGAACATGAGAACAAACAGGTATAATTCCGACAACCCTGCTGAGTGGGTATTTCAATTTCAAGCGACACACCGAAATCTTTATAGTGGCAGGCAGAAAGGATTTATATGGCATCAATATATATTTTTTTGCAAAGCACTTTCACAGTCAACAATCTTTATTATCTATTTCTAGTTTTCCTTCACCATTTTTTAAAATGCACAAGTTTTTATTATTAAATGCCTGAACTGTCCACAGAAACTGCCTCTTTAAACAAATAAAAAAGAAAGTAGCGATTATGACTGAAATGAATATTGTTAAAAGCTTTCCTCCATTTCGATAGAGATGCAAATTAAACTTAAACTTGGATTGGAAAGATGATGAGCATCTATCATCAGTAAAGAAAGGAGAATATTAAATGAGACACTTGTCATCCTTTGTCCACACACACATTGTGAAAGAGACCAAGAGTATATAGGTACTTTACCGGCGGCATTATTACCACACTATCTTGTCAACTTTACATAATTTTAATTCATTTGATATGAAAACTACTTTCTGGTGGTAGTGCTTGCCCGGTTCTTAAAGATAGATGCTTGGATGCGACAAGACGACATGGAGAGAGACCAAGGATACAAGACAGGTTTCAAAAACGAAACAAACGGAGTTGCTAAAATGTCAAAAGTTGAATGTGAATATACGACATTTTACATACACATTCGTTCACTCAATCCGTTCATAAATTGCAACTTTTGCATCTACTTGAAATTGTGGATACTGTACTGTGTACTGTGGATAAGTTACCTGTCGTCGTCGTTTCTTCTTGGTTGCTGAGATAAACGTGGCAGATACGCAGGGAAAGTGTCGAGTGTATTTAACTCTAAAAAGACAAGTTGCACCGTGGTAAATAGGTGCTAGTGTGCAGTTACTTAACTTTCAGACTTGTCACCATTTATTCTGTTTATTTATTGCGGACACAACATTTAGCACAGTAATGACGGCTTAAATGTCACCAGATCCACATTTGTTTTGGTGTAAAATTTGCATAATTTATACCATTTATAAACTTGTACCTTTCACATGCATTTTCCTTCACTTTTCACTTTTCTTTTGGACATTGCTTCATTCCGAGAGTTTGCATGCCTATTTCACAACTCAACGCCTTCTTGCTTTATGCCTATTTTTAATCTTCACTTTCATTCCACTTACCAAACATTTTTCTACACGGATGACCAATAGTGCGTATAAGAATCTTCACACCTCGTTAACTTTTTAATTTCTTTCCATATTAATTAACATAAACTGCTTGTTTTATCAATTGCTCCAAACACCGAATTCCTTTAGGATTCGATTGGATTTGGATTTACACCTTGATTTGATTTGGTTCGATTACATTGCATTACACGAATGAACAAAGGAAGCAGTCAAGTCAACTCTGAGACGAGTTAAAACACAGACTGGTGATGAAGTAAGAGAAAAAGTGGAATTATAGAATCAAAGAGAATCAAGCTGATGAAGAGTTTGTAAGCAAGCGTCTTCTTCTTCCTTCACTCCTTTCTTTCTTCTTTCCTTTCTTTCTTCTTAGTTTCTTTGTATAAGAAAACTAAACTAACTAACTAAATTACTAACTGGCTCTCTTCTCTCTCCCTTCTTTCCCTGTGGTATTTCTTCAGAGGCAGGCTTAGGGAAATATAATCATGCATGATGTGATGATCATCATGACTACGATGATATTATGAAGCTTTGGTTTTATACGTGATGATGCCCTAAGCTACCTTTTTTTATAACCTTCTTCTTCAGTTCAATAGTAGTGAGCACTTTTTACACGAATTCCCATGCACTGCATTAAATGTATTATTGTAGAGCTTTGGAGGTTGCATCCAACAACATGCATGGCGTTATCATCTTCTATCAGTGAATAATAAGCAATGCCTATATATTGCATTGCATAATAATGTTAAGTTCAACAGGTGGATAGATAGATACCTCAACCACCAACTCCTTAAAAAGTAATACGTATTTTATTTGCCTTACATATTGACTTCATGCACAAGTAGAGGTTCTCAGTCATGTATTTTATTGGGTTGGGCATTTGATTTGATGATTCCTCATGGCTTGAAGTTGTTCCTCTATTAAGGGAATCCTCTTCTTCTTCTTGGCTTAAAACCAAAAGCAAGAAAGAATACGAAAGACTGTAGGGGTGGATGGTGGTAATGAGTTCGAGTATTACTTACGAAGGGAAGGGAAGAAAAGAGTTGAGGGTGAAGAAAAAGAGTGGCAGGCATGTAATGTGTAATGGACTGAAATTAACGAAGAGAGGCACAGGTTGCAGGTGGTATGGTGGTGGGGAGAAATCAGGAAAAAGAAAGAAGATAAGACAGACCGAATGTGTATACCTAATATTTAATATCATGCACACCCATCGACACTGGGCAATAATTCAGTTGAGTTTTATGTCAATTTGATAGGAATGGCGTTTCATTTTGTGGTCAATCCACTGTCTTGTTTTCAGATTGTCAAAAAATTGTTATGTTAACTTTTGCTACTTTCACCAACAAGCACAAGCAGCAACTAGAACTGCATCCTTGGCAAAATGCAAATAAATTGGACTTGACTTGTAAAATGAAAGCCAGCGAACAATTTTATGGCATTATCATTTTATCCGCATAATTGCATGGTGGCTTAATAGCCCCTTGCTTACTAGTAATTTAGAAGATGGATTTTTTGATTTTTTATTGAAGACGAAGTAACCAGAAGTCCACATTCCTTCTCTTCTCTGCATTTGCATGGATGCATACATGCAAACCAACAATGTAGGAGACATCATCTTGTCCATAATGCGAATCCACGATACCTGATTTTTACGCCAACGTATAATCACAACTCAGCAGAACATAATAATGGAAAGTAAGTAACCGATTCATCAAATAACATCACTCAACTCACTCACACATTCACTTCATAAAATCTTCCTGACTTTCTTTTTCGGATGATGATAATGTAATGTAATAAAGCTTTAATACCATCTTATCTTTTCATCACGATCGTATTGCATCCTGCCCATCATATCATCATACATAATGGCATACATGGTCACGGCCTCAACCCCCATCCATCCATCCATCAAAAGGAGTAGAGGATGCGTTAATTTTTGCCAACAGCAATATTCTTTTTCAGATTCAGCATTCCTTTCTGATTGCCCCAAGCTTTTCATTTCAGGGTAGGGTATTATAACAATTACCTAACAATGTCACCATGTAGCCAAGAGTCATTCACTCTTTCATTATTCACGTGGGGACAATAATTATTGTTTGTGGGTTAACCGATTGATTTGATATGATTTGTATGTCAGGCTTCATTCGCATGAATGTTTTTGACCGCTTGCAATGAAAAAGTGACAAAGAAATCCTAAATCATTTTGAGACCGCAATAAAAAGTTTTAAGTGACACAAGGGAGCAGGTTGCTATAAGATTGGTTCCTCCGATAGTGGAGGACAGGAGGAAGAACAGGCGAGAGTTTTTGATAGTGAAGAAATGAAATTGAATATTCCAAAAGAACAAAGACAGATGAATAATATTGCGTAGCATTGTTTATAGCATTGCGTTCGGCATTATTTGGCTTAAAGTGAGACCAATAATTTTCACCGTGTGTCTCTTTGCCGAGTGTGTCACATAAACAATTTTATCAAATGTTAAGATCACATCATTAAAATTCTTAGCTTGCCCTCATCCTTCCTACCACAACCACTCACTCCAGTCTATTCCACTCTCTACAAGGATTTGGATCTGTAAATTGCAGATTGCCTAATGCTCTACCGGCCAACAAGTTGAGCGTCAAATCAAAATCTACAATGGACTTTTCTGAAAAGAATTCCTGCGCAAATTGAACCCAACTTCAAACTCCGGAAAGGAAATGAATGATTTTGCATGGCGCGATGGAGAAAAGATATGATTGATGATGAACTGATAAATTCACAAAAGTAATTTCCACTTCCTCTTTTGGTGTCTGTCTTCTTATTCCTCAGACATGGGTTGAGTCAATTGAATTGACTGTTCGAATGATGAGTTGGAAAGAATCATCCTGTCATTATTTTAATTTCTGGGAAATTTTCATGCAATGCAATACATGCAACCCACCGTATGGCAAGTCTATTAAGTGGTGGCCAAAACTTGATTGGACCTTAAGACTGATGTGATGTATGTTACTCTAGACTTCCTTGCTTAATTTGATTGCAAAGTATCAAATCAAAAAATTGCAAATCTCTTCTACACTCTCGGGTCCAAACTTCCTTCTTGATGATGAGGATTGGAGTTAAAAAGTGGATTCGGACTCCTCTATTAAACCGAAAGAACGTAGGTAGAGGAATCGAAAAATGCTAAGGAAGATTACACAAAACACAACATGCATACACCATCAATTTGAAAATCTTGCATTCTTATGCGTGTAGCATAAGATAACATGCAGGTATTGGTGGTGGTGGCTTGATATTATTAAAAAAGTATATTTTGCCTCGCACTTCGTGCCATTGATGATGATAATTTTCATTTCATGATGGAGCAATAAGGAATGTGAATTGATGGAGAGTGTTCAAACACTGCTACCGGTTTGTCCATTGCCATTTGAAGACAAGACATTCACAAGAAGAGGAAAGGAAGCTCTGGCTAAAAAGTTTGGTTTTAAAAGTTGGATCCATTTGTTGCACGAACTGTCTGTCAAGTTCTTTCTTACCCAAGATATCGCGCAACAGCTTTTGCTTTGGTTTAGACCCTCCACATTGATATTATTACGTACATTCTGGCTTTTATGGGAAACAAAATTTTGCTGCAGTTTTTTAGAAACATTCAGTCAGAACAAAACATCATAATAATAATGCGTATATGATTATATTATTGCATCTTTATTATCCCCTCTTCTGATGTGATTCTTTTTCTCTCTTTTCTTTCTCTCTCTGGCATTTTATGATGATGACTCAAGGTAATGATGGGATGATGATGATTATAATGACGGTAATAGTTCATACCTGTAAAATGTAATTTCAACTCACTGCAACAACAGTAACTAAGTAAAACTTAACTTTATAACATACATAATGGTGGCAGTGAACTCTACATGAAAAGTCTACAAGTGTATAGTAGAAAATGTAATTTTTTAAAGCTCCAGTCCAGACAACACAAGCCACTTTACTTTTTTAATAGTATTTCGTGCATCTCGTCTTTAACTATCTATCTATATTTTGCAAACGACATTAAACTAGCTAATTTACTTAGGAAGAAATTTATGATGATGAGAAAGTTATACGTGCAAATTAATTATCTTTTTAATGGCAGTTAATAAAATTTTAGACTTTGACTTCTTGTGGTTTATGCATGGTTAGTTGGAAGCTATGAAAATAGATTGTTACACTAATTCGCTGTGTGCATAATTAGGAAAATCAGTTAACAATTAAAACCAACCAAGTGCATAAAGCTCAGGCGTAGATAAGTTAATTATGGCAAATGGACTCAAATTTTAATTTCATGAGGTGCCACTGACTATTTATTTATTTACTCTTGGAAAACTCTAACTTTTTTTATACTTCTGTTTCATTTGCATATTTCACGTGGAAGACTGACTTATAAATCTAAATACAGTGAGAGACCGTGTGGCGTTGGCTGACAGTGGTACAAGTGCGTGTATGTGTGAAACTTTTATCATGGCTTTTATTATGATTCATGAATATTCATTAGCTGGGGCAGCATTTCTATACAATCACAGACAAGTATCATGTTGTTTTTTCTTTTTTCTTATCCATGACTACATTTTTAGCATAAATAATTATGCACTATTGATAAATAAAATGACAGGTGGTAGAGTTGATAATTCCAATTGGTTGAGTCATTAAAGTAAGACTATCAAAGTGTATCGTGACATGAAGGGATGATGGCGACCATATCTACACGAAGAAATGAAATGACAAGACATGACTTTTTCTTGACAGACAGACTTGACCAGTTCAGTCACTTGGCTCTTTATAGAGTTAAAAAATTAATTTAATCAGTTCAGTTGAGGAAAAGAAAAGTTCATTATCTGTGTGAGAATATTGAATTAGAATCATGAGTATGTCATAAAACAAAAGTGTTTTATGTTAACACTAAAAAGCTCTTAAGTTCAATCGAAAAAAAAGTCAATTCTGAATTTGATAAAGCAAATGTGCAAATTTCACTTTTGTAAAAAGTGCTGAAATCAGAAACTAGTACATAGTAGGAGACTAGATTAGAAATCTTTGTTCACTTTGTTCTAAGAGCAGAGTGCCAAGAGATAGGGACACATCTATGCCATCTGGTGTTCATCTGGAAAATAGGAAGGACGCTATGAAAGTTTTCCTTCCAAGTCAACCGCAAAATGCTGTTCCGTGGTCAATTCAATTCTTAGCCACAACTTTGAAGGCCACGAGCACTAAAAATATTTCTAATTCTACATTCTTATTCGAGGCATTCCATTCGACGCATCATTTCATCAAAATTCTGAAATAATGTACAAAACAAGAGACCTAATTTTGCTCACGGTGATAATCACTATCACGGTAACAAACTACCTGGTTTTCGGACAATCTGGTGACTTTGGATGTAGCCGAACTACACGTCCAATAACAGCAGAGCTTCGACTTCGCCGAGTACAACAAGATAATGGAAATGGTTTGTGTTGGAGATACTGTGAAGGTCGAAGTGGTCCTTGGTGCTATACTGGGCGAGGCTGTGGTCACTTTTGGTACAGGGGACGACCTTTCCCAGGCACATATTGTACACCCAGTCAGAAACCAATGTGTGTCCCCGAAATTGCTTGTGAGCAGTCTCCGGACTGCTTGGATTCTTGTGCTCTTTCCTCGTCAAACCAATAGAGTTGAGGACGGCTATCTTGAAAAAATTATTTCATTTAGAGATTTACTTGTACCTGAATGTTTCTATTCAAAGATTGTGAAATGCAAGTAATCATTCATTTTCTTGCAACGTCAACAGTAAACCAAAATGTCACAAATTATTTCATAGTGCCTATAAATAAATCAAATAAGTGTGAATGAGACAAGAAATATGATGAATGGGTGACAAACCGAACCACTGTCAAGGTCTTGTACTTGCAAGTATCTGTTCTGTATTGCATCAGTTCATCTTATCTATCTTTAATCGATGACACCAATGTACAATAACTTACATCCGCAAAAATAATACGTGATTTATAAAAACCAATCAATCAATTAAGTTATCAAGAGTCGGGTTGACGGTGTTGAGCAAGTGTCTCATCCCAATCAATCCTTAATCTTCATGAGCCATTGAGAGACACTGAATTAAAAATTGGCATAGTTAGTGACATGGAATTATTTTAGACTTTGTTTATCTCCAAAAATGTTTACTCAATTTGAATTTCAATTTTCCTTAAGTCTCGCTATTATTTCTATCATTGTGCTCGAGAACTTCAGACTTGTCTCAGGAAATCCAAGTGCTGCTGCTAGTGAGAGCAAGTGGACATTGAAAAGGTTTGATTATGGTCAACTCCCTCCTGATGTACTGGAAAAGGGTATCCCACCATCGGACGAATATTACATGGGGAACATGTCATCAACTCTTGGAGGATGTCCACCGTCAGTGTAGTATATATAGTAATAGTGCCATTAATTTGCCTTTGTTGCCGTATCTGATTGAATAATGATTATTGGGGACAGACCTTTGGATGGGATAATTCCATGGGTACGACTCAATAAGGGCTTCCCAAGATGCTATTTGACAGGAAGTCATGGTTCATGTCCCCCAGGGATGAAAATTGCATTCAGCTCTCCCAAAGACTATGGCTATTGCAAGTGTAACTGCTTCAATGATAATCCAGCCAAGAGAGCGTCCTTTTGCCATGGTCCAGAATATGGGACGTTGTTCAACAGCAGTCGTGGAGAACCCATGTTTGTCCACTTGTACTCCCAGTTGTCTAGACAGGGACTCTGCTACCGTCTGTACACCCAAGTCAGTCGCTATATCTTATCGCCAATGCCAATAATACCTTCTGAATGTATCATACAGGGGCCCTGTAAGCCAGGCGAGACTTTTGTGATGAGCAGATCTGGAAAGAAAGCAATGTGTCAACCCGATCCTTGTCGAAATTCTACAAATGTACTGGAACCCGTGTTTTATGACGTGACTCAAAGTTCCTGCGTTCAGATCTCTGACACTTGTGGGGAAGTGACTCCATCAATGGGCGTTTATCATGTATACGGCTTCCTCAAATCCTCTTGGACCCCCAAATGTCTGAAACTTTCACAGTTTGGGAGAAACAAATCCTACTACTTATCATACAGGGTTAAAACAGACTGTGTGAAGGGTAAGGAATTTAGTGAAGAACTTCAAAAGTGTGTCCGTCCAATCAAAAAAAGAAGAGTGAGGCATCGACATGCACATTCACGTCGAAAGCAAAAGAATCGACAAGAGAAAGTTCGTCTATCATCATCTGAAAAAAGAGAATAAAGACTTTGGTATTGGAATTCCTGATCATCATGTCACAATTCGGAGTTAATCTTTTGCATTCACAAACAATTGCATATGGACTTTGGAGCGCCATTTGCAGTGATCTGGAACTCCAAAAACAGGCAGTTATATAAAGTCATTATTATCTGCATTGGTAATGAATGTTATTCACATGACTATTTTTGCCCATGTATGCCTAAATACTTTGTCAAAACGCTATTGTCTATTTATAACTCGTTCGAGCTATTTTTAGCGAACAAGGCAGTTAAAAAGATACTAGTCATGAGGTTTTATGGTGGTATTGACAAAAATTATCACCTACTCGTTGATGTCTGACCTGACCGATCATTAAGGTTATTTTTGACAGAGTCACGATGCGTTTTCTCTGCGAACTGATGATACCGACATATGACTCCCAATATCCTCGCCCTCATTACTCCAAAATAGACTGATTCAGACCTAAGACGTAATTATAGACAAAAATACATTTGTCCCAAAGAGGTTCCACATACGATGGAGATGACCTGTCTGTCTGTCCATCCATTTGAACATTGAAGTGTGATGCGAACTCAAATAAGAGCCCATCCTGCACGTTTATGCGACATAGTTTGGGCCCAAGAAATAATTCATATTACACAATTTAAATCAAGGACTAGGTAACCTTGAAAAATGTAACCTAAAAGTTCCCCAGTTGCCTCTTCTTCTTTGGAATGGATTGGGAAGACCCCTTATGCATTATTCGTCTACATTTTTTAAGCATTTCAAAATACCCATGTAGATCTATTTTTAACCGTATATAATTCAAATTAGATTGTTATTACGCTTGTTTCAAGAAAGCTTCCTCATCAACCTTCCAAAGATTCATGACCAAATTTCACAGGAAAGTCACACTGCACTCATTGGTATTCATGATATTCGCACCGCTAGGAAACAATACTAATAACCATAACAATAAGTATTCAAATGTTTCACACCTCCCTTTCTTCACAAATAAAACATCTCACACTATATAATGACTTCACTACAGATCTTAAACTTTACTATTCAGGTTTCAGAAGTCCAATAAGTGAAGACACAAACCTAAAAAAACGTTGTTACCGCAACACTCTAAATAATGGAGCTGGATAATAACCACAACCTTACTTGCAATAGTCTTGGAACTGGAAAGCCATGGAATAACATAGAGGGACCTACTCCTTGGAAAATGAGGATGAATAAACGTTCGATGACTCCCGTCCGCAAAACATTCCTAAAGGTAAGACTATATTCAGACACCACCTAAGGACTTTGTAAAACTAAATGGAATTCCCATAGATATTCAACAAAGCCCATCCAAAACGGAAGCAGTCAGTGGAAGTCAGTAGTAGTCCCAAACTACGCCATAACAACAAGAAAGCAGAGTTCCAAAAGTCCACCCCTTCTTCCCTGTCCCCAGTGGAAGCTTCAAAAAGAAAACCACCCATGATGAAAACACCATTCATGAGTGAAAGTGCTCTAACTCCAAATCGACCTAGGCCAGGGGGAAGAGGGAAGGTGAACATTGTTAATATCAGAATTGGCAGGCTGATTTACAAAAAGTACATCCCAAGACTTCAAAGGATCATCGAGGTGGAGGTGGAGGAGTATCCTAGCTAAAATTTAATAACATGAAATAGTTTTTTTAAAAGTCTCTCCTTGAAAGCACCTAAAAGACTGTTATTCTAATCTATATGAGTACTCAATTACTCTAGGAAAAATGTATAACTTTTTTATATATTGAAATTGATTAAATTATCCTGACAAATAAAGACCTCTAAAAAAATGCATGAGACGCCACTGGATTGCATGAACAAAGAGAAAGGAAGGAGAGAAGGTTGAGATTCCAGATTCATTCAAGAAATGTGCCAAAAATGCATGCCGCGAGTGAGCACCTTTCTTCTCTCCTTTTTCTTCATGTCTGTCTGCTCTGCTCAGCCTCTTGCAGTTTTCTTCATTTTTTTTGGTTAAAAGTTTCAAATTAATTGTTTTCACAAATTAAAGAGTTGTTTCTTACTTTGGAGGCTCGCCGAGGAAGGATTCAAGAGAAAAGACGTTCAACGGGAGGCTTGATTTTTTTAATTTTTGTAAGTTAAGCATAATTTTTAATTCCTGCAAGAAGCGTGACGATCAACTTTTTTTGAGGATTGTAGGTGTGGAAAGTCCCTGAAGTGAAGGGAGGACATGGAAGTAGGATCGGTAGACCCGGACATGTGCCATCATGATGGAGGTCGAGGGGGTGGAGGTGGACGCCATTGGAGTGACGGAGCTAAGCGTTCAAGGAGCATTGATATCCCAGTTCGGATCAGTCAAGGGTTAAGGACCACGCTTGGTGGTTCGTGTAAGTACTTTTACTTTTAAGGCATAAAAGTTCCTTCATAATTTATTATTGTTCTCCCTGTAGATACTTGGGCGACTTCGTATCCATCCACGTGTCAAACGGAAGGGTTGTTGGGGTCATCAACCCCAGCCGCGTCACTAGCATCCTATGATACTACGGCTCAGGCTTCTTCTGCTCCGGAGAGCAACATGAGGATGGCGGACGCTTGTGCCTTGTTGGATCAATTCCGTAAATTTCTGAAGGATTCTGAAGAGAAGGGATGGATCTCGGCCATAGCAAAGCAGTTGGGAACTCAATTTGTTTGTATCGCGTGTGGAAGGGCGTTTGGGAATTCAAGGATCCTTGCTTATCATTTCCACGTTGCTCATCGCCTCACGAGACAGGAAAGGGTGACCATCATGCACCATTTTGTGAATAAGAAGACCATGTTCGTTGATCCCATGACTGGGAGAATTGCGAAGAACAACAATTTTCCACTCGGAGTGGGAATGGGGTAGGCTATTTTTGTTTTAACTGCTATAAAGAGGAGTAATTAATTATGGTTGACCTATTATGATTATAGCCTCAACGCTAACGGCCTTGCTCACCGAGCCGGACAACGGCAGCAAATAAGCTTTACAAGGAGAAATATCAATCGTTCCGCAACGGCTCCTTATCCTAGTCCGCATAAGGCAACCGAAACCGACTCTAACTTCCATATCCATAAGTTTCAAGAATGTAGAAGAAATGACGTGGAGACTACAGCCAAGACTTTGAGTTCCGCTGCTGGCAGGTGTGCCAATAATGAATTGTACTTTCCATATCTTTACTTAATATTCACCTACTTATTTCAATTCATTAACAATTATTATCAAATGTTATTTTGTAATTAGCACGAGGATTTTGATTCAGAACAACCGGGTATTGGGCGTAGAAGCGATTCAGTCTCAGCCGATGATGATGACGATGAAGCAGGAGTTAATGTCACCACCCCACACAGTCATGCCCATCTTTCATTACAATGATGAAACTAGGAATCAAGAGCCACCCTGGGTCTGCTTGGGTTTGGATAACAACTTTGTTTTTGGACAGACAGATGACAGTCAAGTTTCGTCTACATACTCAAGGTCTGCTTTTATTTGTAGTGCTTATAAATTCGAACCATGACCAATTTCCGTTTGTTTCACTCCCACAGTTCTTCTTGTGAAACGCCTGGGTGCACCTCGCCATTAATGCCGACAGAAGATCTCATGGCCCCTCTTACTCAGAGTTTGAATAATGTGTATGTTACTTCCGAACCCACGGATCAGTCAACTACGGTATGACAGATTCTAATTAATTATGATTTATTCAAAGTCACTACATTGAATTATCACCGATTTTCCTGTAGTTTAACAGCAAAGATATGGGGTACCACTCGAGTCAACCGTCATCATCGTCATCGTCCTCACCCGTGGAGGTTAAAGTAGAGTACACCGGTACGGTGGATAAAATTGACCTTGACGAATACGAGTCTACGATGCCTTGGGAATGTCCCAACTGCGTTGAAATTTATACCACCCAGGATAGTTTGGTTGATCATCTCTTAACGCATGGCGAGGATCATTCTTGTAATTACTGCCCAGGTCAATTCGATGAGTTGGAGCAGGTTGTGAGCCATATGAACAGAGCCCACAATCGCCAATCTGAACAATAATCCGGGAGAGAATATGTCAAATGCATTCAGACTTGCTACTTATGAAAGTGGTGCTACTTTTGACTGAATTTATTACCTAAATCCATAAACTAGGGAGCTATGTGACCATATCATAATCCAGTCAATATAGTATTAAAAATAATAAGGAACAATTGTCTTTCTGTTGTATGACTGTTCTTCAAATCCCAAATAAATAATACAAAAGTTTAATAACTTAGTCTACTTGGTGAATATTTGTTCCATCTAAAATCATAATGATGAATGGGACAAATATCGACCCGACTGCTGCTCCCACTGCTCCTCCAATTGCACTAAAAACTGCAGATGCTGGGGGAAATATGATGTAGGTTAGGTTTAAAAACATGGCAATCAATGTCGATATGACAATAACTTCTTGACAGTTGTCCACAGTGTTTCCTCTGGCTGTGCAGACGAATGCCCCAAAAGTAAATCCCAAGAAAGGAGTTATTCGTTTCCCAAAAGTTGACCCCAATGCTGCTCCAAGGAAACTTCCCAGGGTTGCTTCCTCCCGAATTCCCAAACCACAATCGTCTATTGCATACACGGCTGCTGCACTCCCTGTAAAATGTAAAGGTCTTGACCTGAAGTCACTTTTATTTGAAAAAACTTACCAAATGCTGATCCTAATTCTGGTCCGACATGAACAATTTCCCCCACCAAACCCCCAACCAAGGCTCCGAATGCTGCAGGGAGTGGAGGCACGAGTCCATAGGAAGGGTAGAATGGACAAGTGTCAGTTATCTGACTTGAATTATTAATGAGCAGGATTCTGTACAGAATTGACTGAGCTTGGACATATTTCATCTTGCCCCGAGATATGATACTGTGTGAATGGTATGCAAGCCCAAGAGAGACTGGAAGAGTTTAGACAATCCTGTGTGGAATTTGTATGAGACGAGAATGCAGGTGAATTGTTTTTAAAAAAGTGTAAAAATGACCATGAACTTTTCGAGTATTTTATTAAGACATAAAAAACATAATAGCACCATTTGAAATTGATAACATTTCGGAATCCCTAATCAGAAGATTCACATTTTTGTCAGTCAATAGAAAAAATAAGTCTTATAAACTCTCCTCATTTCTTCTTCTTCTTCCTCTCATATTCAACAACTCCGTTCGTGTCAACGTTCACAAGGGCAGGGACGAAGGTTCCAGCAAGACTTCCAGCATAGGCCCCTGCAGCACCACCGAGAGCACTCGTGACGATTTCCAATTGGGGGAATGCGACATAAGCAAAGTTCAAGAGGAGGCCGATGAGGGCTCCGAAGGCTGTTGCGTCGTAGGGGTTGGCGATTGGCTCCAGGGACTAAAAAAAGTCAAATAATTACTCACGATGCTGTTACTTTTAGAAGTTTATGTTACTCACCAAGAAATTCCAAAAGTGTCCACCAAAGTAACCAGTAATGGCTCCAGTTATCGGGTTGATCCTCTTTCCTATTGCTGACCCAACCCCACCCCCAATCGTGGCTCCAATGGCTGCTGCTTCTCGTCCTTCGCAGTTGTGTGCCGTGAGACCAAACATCCCAGCTCCTATTGCTGACGTCAATTCATGCGCGACTTCAAAAACCACTCCTCCAAGACCTGTATTAAATGAATAGATCCTTAGCACACTTCATCATCATCAACCCTTCTTCCTCAACTAACTAAATGTAATTATTCTTACCTCCAAGAATGGCACCAAGAGCGGAGGGAGCGGCTCTGTGAAATGGGTGGACCAGGGGGTTGCCGCAGACATCCTCCGCACCAAGGCTGGGGGTTAGAAGAAGTAAAAATGAGAAAAACAATGCGTGGAATTTTACGGTTCCAGACATTTTTAAATCGAATTGAGACTGGGATTTTAGGTGAAGGTGAGGAGTGAGTCTTGAGCTAGCGTCTTTCTCGTTTCGAAATGAAAGTGAAAGTGAAAGCTTTTTACCTCAGAATGAACCTTTTTATGATGGAAAAAAGACAAAAAGCAGAGGAATCCAAGCAGGTGCAACAACCGTAACCTTTCAATTGTCAATTGTTAAAAAACGGTTAAAAAGAGTTAAATTCCTCGTCTTAATTGTGTAGACAGGGGCGTTCAAAAATAATTTTTTATGCACCTGTCCGTTGGGTCAGACAAACGTACAATGAAACAAAAGATCGATATTTTTTGTCATGCAAAAGTGGACAGGAGAAAAACTTTGGGTACTTTTGAGTGCCAAGAATGTCTGTCACCTTTCCCTCGACACGAACGAATGAAGGACAATTAATCTAGATAACTGTAAAGTGGCATGTCAATAAGATAAAAGAAAAAAGAACGTTAAAATATTCATGCTTTTTTAAAACCCCATGAAATTAATTATTTTCATGTCCAGAAAAATAAACCACCACGCTATTTTTTTGTTTATCACAAATGATGCTTTTACTTTTGAACAGTACAGCTCAAACAATGGATGAGGAAAGTTGCAAATTTCCAGCAATTCATAATCGTGAATTCTCGTCTACAGAATCCTTTCGACTTCGCGAAGACTCAATGTCACCCTTCAGATTTAAACACAGGTATAAAATTGTTGATAATCCTGCTTTGCTGAAAAGACGCAAGATAACCACTGTCTGCTATTCCATACTTGCTGTAAGTTTGTGTTGTCGTAGCAATGTTTTACGGTAAATATTTTACCATGAACTTGAACAGGTCTCTTCAATTCTCCTGATAACAATTTATGGGTCAATGTGGAACCACTTGCGTCAACTCACCGTGGACATGACAGAGATGGACAATATGTGGACTTTTGTTGTTCTTTTTGTGACCTGCTCTTACCTCTTTTGTTGTGGGGTCGGGATTTTGATCTGTCATTTCGTACAGTTTAAGCTACGATGGGATCACGTCGTTTTGGTATTTTACATCTCTTTCAAAATGAGATTCATTAATTCATACTAACTCCGTTCCAGGTTGACATATCCGTGGCTCTGTGCCTCACATACTTGTTCCTTGTTGGGTTTGGGGCAAGCTTGGATTTTCCAGACAGAAGAAAGTGTCCAACTTCGAATGTTAAATGTAGGGCGGGTTATGCCCCCAGAAGTGTGACCGTCTTTGGCCTGTACGTTGCCAAAGTATGTGGGAAGGACCAAGTGGCATACAATAACGAAACGATGACGCTACCGGAAATGGTTTCCTTGACTGAAGAGAAGGACCCTGATAAATGTACTGCTGTGAAAAAGTTACGAGTGGCAATTCAATGCATGTATATTTGGGCTGTTGAAATCTCAATTGTGCTCGTAATTGAATTGACTCTGGGATTAGGAAATTGGAAGATGCGTCATGAACCGGAGAGGGTACAAATTACGAGTACATTGTCATAGACAAGACAAGCAATAGGTGTAATTATACTATTTATGTAGATGTACGTGCTAGCAGATTTCATGTTCGATGATTAATCTACATACTTAAATTTCGGTTGAATTGACGACTGCGCTTATTGACTTCATCTTGGCATTCAAATCAAAATGGAAAAAAAGATATGCAAAAAGCGAACGACACCATAATAATGAGCGTAGACTAAATAGAACATGCAGAAGCCACAATTGCGTACATTATTATTAGACGTTAGATGATGTCATCTCACCCACTGTATCATCGTCTTTCCATGAGTGGGAAGAATGTATAACAATGGCAAAGGTTTAAAAAAGCGTGTCAGGCAGAATATCAGTTTGGTGTAGTTATAGATATAGGGCTATTCAAATTGTAATTACTTACACCTTGTCATGGAAAATGTGTCTTAGTATATAAAGACTTGAATATTCCATTCTTATGGCATTCGAAAGCAAAAACATTTGGATAGATTAGTACATGTTGTGGTTGTGTGGTTGACTTGTGCAATTTTCTTGGACCATTCATGTGAAACTTGAAGCTGCTAAGAAGCAGAATTAGATCATGAGTTACGACGGAGATTTCTCGGAATTGGAAGAAGCTTCAAAAAGCTACACTTCTACGGTAAAGCAGACAATAATTTTGTGTCCAAATGCATAAGTGACTATTACATTTATAGGTCATTCCATTATCGGAGGTCATAAATTGGAAAGTCCACAACCTCGCAATTCATCTCCAAAATTCCTCTTTCTCGTCCCAAGCACTTCCAATTGTGACAGTGGGATTTGGAGCAACAGGATTGACGAAATGGGAGATAAACCTTCATTCTTCATCCACCATGTTACAAGCCAGAGCCAAGCTACTCTCTGCCCCTTCCTTGACCACAGCAGCAGAGGCCGGTGATGACACAGACGCCAGTCTTTCCAAAACGCCACGAAGGGTAACGCATCACCTTACAGTTTGGATTAAGAGAAAGGGAGGAAACTTTTCTCTTGTCAAGGGGAAAGGTAGGCAAATACTGCCTTCATTAAAATTGACAACTACAAAATCCCTTAATTTATTGCAGATTTCATGAAATGCAAAGAGGCATGGGTAGGAGGACACGCAACAACTTGGGGAATCATCCCTGTGGATGATTTGAAAGAAGGAATCCTCTGTGCTGATGATGACTGTTTGGAACTCCGATTAAAGTTGAGCGTTTTTGGGTGTGATGTTTATGAGAACGATCTATAGTTTGGGAGGACATATATAGTAATCGAATTTTATCGATTGTACCCACTAAACCCACCTATTTTCTGAAAACCCATTATTCAGGCTACATCCTAAGATTAATGAAGTTAATAGCAAAGTAATTATTATTTGCTTAGAGCCATTTCTACTTTAGAAACATATTCTGATGTGTTCGTGACCAATACATATTACTTTACGACAATGGCTTGTTCTTTTATTTTTGTTGAGCTAGTGGCATCACAAAGTCATGTCGGGATTGAGCTCCTGCTTAATCCTGCGACACTTCCCTTTAAGTTTGCTGATACTGCAGAGTCACTTTCACCAGATAAGTACTCTCGCGTCGTCCTATACTACATTTCAAGACAGGGTTTTGACAGAGTTGAAGGCAGTTGTTGATAATTCTTCAGCGTACTCAAAGGGTGTGCGACCTCGATCCTCGGAGGTCGCCAATGGTTGGGATGGCGACAGCCCAACACAGGTTAATGTCAGCTTGTTCATTGGCAAGATTCAGAAGATTGACGATATTAAGGTTACATATTATTATTCCAGCCTAAAGTAATATTTATCTTAAAATTGTATGTCTACTCAAGATGGAATTGACTTTACGACTATACTTTCGTCAAGGCTGGAAGGATGAACGTCTCAAGTATGGAATTGAAGACGTTCCATTGGACAAAAGGGCTGACACCTATGTGCACTTGGATCCTTACATGTTCGAGTTAATTTGGAATCCAGACCTATTTTTCGACAACGAAGTGAGTTCACTTACACAAGGTGTCTCGAGGCCGAACGTACTAAAACGCGTTTACCCAGAGTAAGTTACACCACAGCATTCAGACAGATAAATGTCTTGTTTCATGTACATTATAGTGGTCATGTGTTGATGAGCACCCGTTTGACACTTGTCCAGTCTTGCCCCATGGACTTGCAAAACTTCCCGTTCGACCGTCAAGTTTGCACCGTTCGTCTCATGAGCTGGTCCCATTCGTTGAATGACCTTGCCATCAACTGGAACGAGACACGTCCAGTTTCATTTTATGACCTGAATGACTATCGATACGCTCGGTTCGAGTTTATCAAGCATGAGATGGGGAATTGCGAGGATTTGTTTTCCCATGGGGAACGGAAGCAAAGCGAAAGTAAAAGTCCTCTTGGAATGTTTAGTTGCATACATTTAAACCTGCATTTCAAGAGACACTCTAGTGCATATGTGACTCAGACAATGATTCCAGCATTCATGCTTGTTTTGTTGTCCTGGATTACCTTTTGGTTGGGGGAATCCATAAGCGCACGGCTAAGGTGCCATATAATCCATTATATTGATGACAATGGGGCACATTGAGACCGGTTCATTTTCCTATCTAGCTTGACGCTGACAGTTCTATTGACAATGACCACGGTAACCCATGGGATTACACAGAGTTTGCCCATGGTGTCTTATACAAAAGCAATTGATGTCTGGACAGGATGGTGTCTTACGTTTATGATGGCAGCTGTTGTGGAAACAGCAGTGGTTGGTCATTCTGTAATGAAAAGACGTGATGACCCTAGTCTACACTCTGATAAAAAAGGTTTGATCCATTCATGAAATTTACAGGTATGACATCGGTTATTAATATAGGAATCCAAAGTGGACAACGCTCCAACAATGGAGCAGTGGTTCATCCGACCGACGAAAAAGGGACAGCAAGAAATCCCAAGTCATCCAGATCCTGCTGTAACCCAAACGTTTTTATTTTAGACAAAATGTGTCGTCTCGTGTTCCCATTAGTGTTCCTATCATTCACAATTGTATACGCAGTTGTTTATGCGTTCAAGCACTGAAGAAGAAGGGTAAGTTTGATCCTAGGTTTTACGTAGCCTTGTCCAGAATATCATTCCAGTCAGGGTAGAATCTTTCTTTCATTCTGATGCAGTATTCCCTCAAATTATGAAATTCATCTACAAAAAGAAAACAATTAATAGCACAAAACATTAACTAAAAATATTACTCTTACTTTTCATGGCCTTTTCATAAGGAGAATTGGGCAAACCCCACGTTGCTTGTGCCAAATGACCAAAAACCGTGCAGTCTACCTCACTCGGTTCTTCTCCAAGTACAAATTTATTGTTTCCCAAAATCTCTGAAAGATTCTTCAAATCTTTGAGAGTGAATTGTTCGATTTCTGGTCTATTGTGCAGTCCCATCCCATGACCCTTTGCCCGGTTGAGAAAAGCTCGAGATGCGTACTGCTTGAAAATCCAACCGATCCAGGATGGAATTGCTCCACGCATGACAGTTCGCAGTTCAGAAAAGGAACTGAAGGCGAAACGGTTGAGAACTAGACCCCTATGAATCCATGACAACGTTAAGTTGACTTCAAAATTCATAAACAAAATTTCCTAACCAGAAGAAATGGTCGTCCATCATGATTCTGACTGCCCCTCCTAGTGCAAGTTCTTTCGCATTGTAGGTGGACCCTAGCTTCACCTCAAATTTCCTAATCATGATTGATTACATTTACATTAAAAAGTACATATTGACACGCAGTTTTATATACTTTGTGAGGAATTGTATTATGAGTTCAGAGTCAGCCACGTGCTGCCCGTTGAGTGATATCCAAGGGAACCTACCTTTCGGACCGTAAGCGTCTTTCAGGCCAAAATCTGTCTGATGTTAAGTTCATTTACTTTACCGATCTAATCATTTTACAGAGACTTTGGGACTAACCTTGTATGGAATCTTGGCCATTCTCAAGAAAGTTTCCACTTTTACCACAAATGGTGAAGGATGACTTACTGTCCTTCCCCTGCTTACAGCATGCATTATCACAACGTCTTTTGGAGTATTGTTCCATCTTGCTCTAAAACAAAATTCACAATTTAATGTTCCAAGAATGACAGATGAAGTTAATTTCGTACAGTCGATTTTCCATATTCCTTTCCTTAAGTTTTGGTATTACAAAAAACCAAATGATGGCTGCCAAAATACCCAAACCTGGCAGACCACACAAGCTTCCCAAGCAGCACAACATGATGAGTTATATCTGATAGGGGCAAGCTGAAATTTTGTGAAGAAATAAATACAATTTTATGAAAAGAAATTAAAGCACTACTTGGACATTAAAGCTTAAACTTGGACTGTGTTTTGGATTGAGAATTTGATGTGGCACACGGTAAATCTCAAGGCCATGATAAAGCACACATTTATGTAAGTATTTAACACTTTTTATTAGCTATGTCATCGTCATCATGCATCAGTTCAAGTGCAAAGTACAATTCTATCTTCAATTGTCATTGTCTGCCAAAGGTTTACTTACAGCTTACCAGCATACATGCTTGTTTTGTTGAATGTGAACGAACTGCCGAGATACAGATTCATGATGCGCTTTTTCTATTTTAGTTATGATAATGTTTCTGATTGCGGAACTTATTCAACAAAAATGGTTCCCAAAAGACAAAAACTGCAACAGTTTAAGAAGGGAAGGAATGGGACAATATAAAACTGCGTGTCCAAGTCTTGTTTGAAGTCATTCAACTTGACCTAACCAACAACAACTACACTACTGCATTTCATCCTGTCTTCTTCTGTAAAAATGTTTTACAGCTTAATCATTATTACGTTCACAAACAAGTTTCAGGTTTACTTGCACCCTGACATGACATGATACGTAGTAATGCACAGTAAGACACTCTCCAGGGGGTCGTTTGATTTGTTTGACACACCGGGCATTAATGTGACATTAACCTCTATAAGGAAACTTACATTTTATTTTTTGTAGCTTCTATTATTGATCTGCATTGCATATATTGCATTATTGCGGATTCTTCAATGAAAAGTTGCAGGTGTAAGATGCAAAGTGACCAAATCCGAAATTCTTTTAGTCTGGTTATGGCAGTGAGATTGCCAACATTGATTTCCTTTTAGCCAACAGAAAAAGACGCATACCATGAACAGATTAAAGCTTCCACTTTTACTCCTGGCAATTTCGTCAGCCATTCTGCTTTGCACCTCAGAGGACCCCCAAGGGCAGTACTCATTTGAAGATTTGGACACAATAGAAGTCACAGGTTTGTATAGAGGATGTGATTTTTAGAAAAATAATATTTGGCTTCTTTAACAGCAAGTAATGGAATTGAGGAATCTTCGGATCTTTCGAGATTTAGAAGAGAGACGCCAAAGGAGGATGCCGAAGTTGAGGAAGAGAGCGTTTCATCCGAAACCGGTGCAACAAGAGCCACCATTTCTATCAACTGCAAAACTTCAAGGAACGAAAATGGACAATGCAAAAAGTTTAAAGAATGCTATCCCCTGTTCTATCTCAGACATCAGGAAGAGGCTGAGACAAAAGGACTGTCCGTCAATGAGAATACCCCCATCATTGAGAAGGGAAGCTTTGAGCTAGAAACCATTTACAGAAATGTATCCGGGCCTTGTGATAAGAAGATCTTGGATGCCATCAGTGGAATCAACATTGGTATGTTTGTAGGCCTTATAGTTTTTTTTTCAGATAATGGAAGTGGATATTATGTCACAGGGAAAGACATGCAGAAGGAGGAATACGTGTGTTGTCCAAAGGACAAAACACCTTCTCCCACCCAACCTAGTCGTCCACCCGCTCCCTCCGCCCCAAGACCAGAAGTAACCAATTCCAAATGTGGCAAAATTTTAGTGGAATACAAGTCCACCCCACAGTCACAAAACGAGACGGAAGAAAACAGTCCAGAAACTAAGATTGTAAGTGGTAGAGAGGCTCACCGAGGAGGTAAGGCTGTTCCCAAAAATTCAGCTACAAGCTATCTTCTTTATAACGTATTTTTGAATTTCAGAGTTCCCCTGGGCGGTACTAACTTAACTTGCTTCATTATTGATGGATTGAATTGGTGTCTTGTTCCTCTTTAGGTGGCACTAATGAACAATGGCAGGCAATTTTGCGGAGGTTCTTTAATCTCAAATAGCCACGTGCTCACAGCAGCACATTGTGTTTATTACATGAACCAAAAGGATGTCGCTAGGATGAAGGTTCAAATTGGCGACCACAATATTTACAGTACTTCCGATGGTTCCAACGAAGTAAGGTCCGTGTCCAACATCTACTACCATCGAGGCTTTAGTATGAGCACTCTGGTAAGTCTTCAGAATTAGTGCAATGAAACCGAAAATGTAATCAATTTTGGCACACATGTAGTACGATGACGTCTCCGTGATTCGTCTTTCTCAACCTGTAAATTTCAACAAGTACGCTCAACCTGTTTGCCTACACAACGGAAATCCTCCTTACGACAAAGGAACCACTGGGGCAGGTGAGCTGATGACGTTTCCAAACATGTCATCCAATTATTTTGCATTATGATGTCTCGTATTAGATGTCGTCGGCTGGGGACAAATAAAAAACAGGGGCCCTCAATCAAATGTGCTGAATGCAGTTAATGTCCGAGTCTTGACACAAAATGAGTGCATCAAGTCGTATGGCAGTCAGGCCCCGGCTGGAATTAAGCCTGGAATGGTGTGTGCCGGGGGAAAGGGTAAAGATTCTTGCAAGGTATGACGACTATAATAATGGTAGGTAACGTATGTAGGTACTTTATTTTATTGCCTAACTGTTGTTTCAGGGCGACTCTGGAGGTCCTTTGACAATAAATAGTCGATCGGAAGCCAAACAAATTGGAGTGGTTTCTTGGGGTAAGTTTAGACACTATAGATCTTATTATTGACTCACCTTTATTGCTTTGTGATTGTTGTATTTATAGGTATTGGTTGTGCTACATATCCAGGGGTAAGTTGAGAATGCGAATGAAATTAAAAGATGACTGATTTTGCTAGTAATACTGATTTGATCCTTTCCTTTCTCAGGTCTACACGAGGGTGGACAAGTACTTGTCATGGATTTACAAGAATCAAAGATAAAAAAAACAATTTTTTTCATGATTATGCGTTTAATTCATATTGTAAAAGGAGAAGCCGATAGCTAATCATCAATGCATAACAAAACATCATGACAAATCAAAATGCTAAAATTAAAACGTTGCCTCACTGGAAAATTCTAGCCTTTACAAAACATGTAAAAAATACTTAATAAACCAAAGCAATTAAAATAAGGTTCGGCATGAGAATTGAAATTAAAAGTCGGGTTTCATAGAGATGGAGAGGACGGAGGATTTCGGTTAAATCTCAATCTCTTTGGACGTCGATAGGGGATGAATGGGTGAACATAGTTTGGAGAGCGTGATCTTGATCTGGAGTGTCGGCCCCTTCCAGCAATGGTTTCACTGCTCCCGTTTTGATTGACGGACTGAGGAGGGGTTCCAGGAGCAAAGTTCCCTGCATTTTGGTTCGGTTGTTGGTCACCTGATATTCTAAGATTCGCAAAGAGAGTGTCTACAGTTTGTGCCTGTTGCGGAAACGGTGGTGGGGAGAAGGACGTGGACACTGTAGGCTGAGGGAATGTGAAAGCGTTCGTATTGTTGAAATTCATTGTGGCCATTGTCATAGGTGCCCTAGGGACACTTGCAGGATCAAGCCTCAGTCCCCAATCCACTGTACGGGGGTCCGGTTGGTCATCATCATAGCGTCCTTCCTCTTCTCTTTCTCCCACGCCCTCGTCGTCACCATCGTAATCATCTGCATTTCTTGTAGAACCATCATCAGTAGTGTCAGTGCTGCAAGGATAGCCTCCACCATTGGCGTCGACTTCATCGGGAACATCTTCGTCGTCATCATCAACGTCGCTTTCATCCATTGCATCCGGCTCCCAACACTCTTCCTTGTACCTTCTTCTTCTTCGTCCTCCACTCGCCATGATCCTCAAATTCTGTCAAGTATATAAAAGAAAATTATGCAAGACAATTTCGGACAACAAACTGCGCTTTGGCTCACCTTGTAGCTTTGAACTTGACCAAAGACGGCTTTGATGACCTAAAACCTCTTGTCTTGGGCGACTCAAATTGCACGACACAACGGATCTTACCAAACACGGCACAAAAATGATGGCACATGGAAAAAGTTTGTTTGTCAAAACAGTTGCCGACTTGATTGACTGCAGACTATAACTACTCTGCTTGTAGGATGCTATGCTGGCTTTGTGTTTGTGACCGACTTTGCCATGCTTCTGTGAAAGCAAGGAACAGAATGAGGAAGGAAATGAAGAAGAAATTTAATGCCAAATGAACATTGGACTAAATAATCAGTCCACGTCCACACAACAGAACCTTCATCTTCCACATCCACGTGCATGCAGTATTGGTATTTATCGCAGAGATGGAGAAAGATTAGATGAATCTCGTTCACACCATAATATCCTCAAGTCTTGCTGTTTTATCGTTCTTGGAATTTACGCACTTTTACGACGCACATTTACCGACGTTTTGGCACGTTTTACCCGCATGATGCAATAACAAGGGAAAAGTGAGATTTTGCTTCCAAACTTTTATTGTTTTCTACAAAATGCTTTCAAAAGAACAATGGAAACTTCTTGAACCAAAAAGTAAACTTAGCCCTAGCCCTTTCCATTTCCATTTCCACCACTGAAACCTCCTTTACTACTGCCGTTGAGTAATTTCCCATTATTTTCTGGAATAAACCTAATATTTGAACCCTGTTGGTTGAAGTTATTGACCTTCCCTCTCAAGAAGGCAAAGGTTCTGTTGACAACCCTAAAATTTTGTTGCCAAATCAAATTGATGGCTTCCAGCTTGTCCAGCCTTGTTCCAGCGGATCTGAAGGAGGTTGTAAGTTCCACAACGTCCGCAGTGAGGGAAACTAATTGTTGGTTCGCACCATACTCAACTTGGCTTATCTGTGCATTCAGATTATCACTGAGATCGGCAATTCTGGTACTAAGGGATGAGATCTGAATGTCCATGTGTTGATGGATGTGAGTGACATTGGTCACTAGGGTGTTGATGGCTACCCCAGCCTCCACTGTACAGAAGAAGGTTTGAATTGAGACAGTATCAATGTAATTGTGCAACGCATACCCATGGAAGCCTCCAAGACGTCCAGTCTTTTATTGACTTGAGACAAATTATGTCCGTAGGGGTCTGGAAAAGGGTGGGGTTGAATCTGTGGTTGCAGAGGGACAAATTCTGACTTGACTTGAAATGCAAATAGTAAAAGAATAGTACGCCACGCCATGTTAGATTAAGGGATTGAGTGCTTGTGGAAACTGAGGATGTCCACCCATTCGATTCATATTTATGGATGTCCAATTGCCTTGAAACATATCCGTTCGTACTTGAGTCAAAATTTGTCGTGGTGGACTTGACCCCAAATGTTTCATTTCATTATTCATATGATCAAAAACAAGACTGAAAAAAGTAAAAAACGGAAATATTTATGTCATGTCAAAAGACTGTGCATGCTATTTTATTTGATGATGACCTTTGTCATGATCTAGAGGACGGGGACAATGGGTTATGAAAATAGTTTCTCCTATGCAAGTCTCAACTAGCCCCTATTGTTCAATCTAGCGATAGTGTTATTGATGACTTTGAAATTTTGTCTCCACACGTCATTAATTGTGATGAGCCTTTGTACTTTCCCACTTTCCAAGGTACGAATTACTTTGGAGAGTTCACTTTTAGCGGATGCGATGGAATTGTCGTAATCCTTCTTCACCTCAGCCTGGCGTGTTATGATGTCCTCCTTCATCTCGTCTATTTGTCCCTTAAATGGTACAAGAGAATGTGCATTTATATTGTTGGACTAACTAACTATACTCACCTGCAACTTCAGTATTGTCATCGGGGACAGGATGGAACTTTTGGGGGATGTGGGAGATGCTGCAGTTGCCTGAGTTGTGGTGGCAGGTTGAACTTGATTTTGGAGTTCATCTATCTTAAGTTGAAGACCTGCGAGCTGCTGTGTCATGTCGTTTCTCATGTTTTCGCAGGTGGATTGCAAGTTGTTGAGACGGTCGGTTAGGGTCACATCGGCCGCCTCAAAGGAAGTTCGTATTTGACCTAAAAAAATAAGGTAAGGGATTCATATATTCTGAAGGTTTTTTCATTTTAGTATACAACTATACATACTGACGGTATTTTCTACAAGCAACAGCCTTTCCTGAAGGGAGTTGTACATTTGGTCATTGTGTGGTGCCAGGGACGTTGAATCGGGAATCATGGATGTGGTAGTGGTAGCGTCACTTTCGGTCGCATGGGTGGAGGTTTGAGTTGTTTCAACTGTTGTCGAACTTGTTGTTGTGGATTCCGTAGTGGTAGTGGTGTCTTCAGGTATAGGTGGGGCATGGGTACTTGTGGTACTCGAGAGTTCACCTCCTTCATTGCCCTGACCTTGACCTGAGACCCATCCTGGGGATGAAAATACAATGATGGCAATGACTAATACATACGCAGGGACCACGGTTTTCGACATTGTGGGTTCACAATTTTTAAGCACTCTCAACACGTACTTCAGGATCTTTCTATGTCACCGGTTATACCACCTTCATGTCGTTATTACACAAATATTATCCAAGCTTACTTCACCAAGATAAACAATATATAGGCGCTGTCCAGTCGTTGCATGTGAAATGAATGTCACGAATGAATTTGAACGCTAGTTAGTATGGTGGAGTAATAAGTCTGAACTGATCATGCAATCAACAATTTAATTTTTTATTGGAAATGCTGAATTTGACAGGGAAATACAAGTCATATTGTCTGTCACGCATCTTTCTATGGGCAGAAAATTAGTCCGGGTGGAATTGAGTTTCCGCAGGTACAAATTCCATTAAGAGCATTACAACATCCCCATGTGAATTGACAGGCCACACAGTACTCCGAACACATCGTTGGGGGCAAGCATTTCGCATTCAGCGTTATGTTACCAACGGCAATTGAATTGATTTGAGGACAACTCACCTGTCAACAAATTACACGGGTAATGATGATAATATAGGCTTCTTAGGTAGTACTAACCGGTAACAACGATGCAGCAGTGGCAAGTCCAGCGACCGCCACCAGAACAATTGACAGAACCAGAAGTATTTGCTTCGTCATGGTAAAACAATTCTCTCGTCAGTTTCTTAGATTTCCTCTTGCTTTGATGATCTGAATGTAAATGACTTCAAAATTGACCTTTCCGTTGCTAAAAGTCGTCTTTTATCTACTCCACATAGATTGTGCCGATGTTATGTTGCAATCGGGTTTAATTTAGTAACTTGACCCGTTATTCAATAAAGGCTAAATCGATAAGCAGTCATTATGACACTATTGCTCAATTTGACCTTACCTTTTTTGACCATCACGTGTAAAAACATGAGACATGTAGGTACCTATAGCCATAAACTGGAAAATTATGTATTTATTTAGATAACCTTAGATTTATAACATTACTTAGGTATTTTACAAATCTTTCCCACAGGTTTCAATTTCATTTAAAAAGTATTTGATGTCATCCTCGTTGACCTCTGAGCTCTGGACGACGATTCTAAAGAAATTTTGATGTCCTCGTAGAGGTTGATAGGTCACCATCATGCTTCCTTTCAGCATCATCCTTTCCTTGATTTTGGGGGCAACCTGAGAAAGACAAGAAACTGTGAACACTGCCAGAGTTAAGTTAGTATTGTCAGCTTACTTTATGAATTTTTTCTTTAAACTCTGTAGAATCCTGATCCATGGTCTGAAGAGAGGGAGGGATGTACCAGAAGCAAACATTGGTACATTCCGGTTCCTCCCAGACAAGTTTAAAATGTGGAGTCCTTCGCTTAATTTCTTCAACGCAGAATTTGGTCACTGAAAAAATGTGGTCAATGTGGGCTTCAAAGCCATCCTGACCCTGTGGAAATGAATGAACAGTTAGCTATGGTTCCCATTGGAATAGATAACTCTACCTTTGCCTTCCACATGAACCAGAACTTGAAGACATCCGCTCGGCGACCACACTGAATGTGTTTGTCCCCACTGTCGAAACACGGATCGTAGAATTTATCCTGCTGAAACAAATAGGTTGCCTTGGTTGCATGTGCTTCAGTTGCAATTTTGCCATCCCTTAGGAGGAATGTGGAACATTGTTGT